>OVBE01004470.1:0-23861 GCA_900406425.1 Iberis pinnata | reverse complement strand
AGAAAACTCTATGAGGAGTATGCTACAAGACTTTCTAGCACAAGATCATCTACTAGTAGAGGCATCAGAAGTGCAGAAGCAGACTCAAAGAATGATTTTAGTATGATGTTTGATATTTCTGATGATGATGGAAATGAGAGGCTTGAATCTTTGTACACAGAGATGGAGGATGATTCTGCAAATGAAGAGTTTAGTTATGAACTTGATATTTACTTGATGGAAAAAGTAGTTTCAAGAGTCAAAAACAGTTTGGGGTTAGAGATTGATATCCTTCACTGGTGGAAACGCAATAGTGTTAAATATCCTCTTTTATCAGAGCTTGCAAGAGATGTTCTTGCCCTTCAGGTTTCATCTGTTGCTTCAGAGTCAGCCTTTAGTACAAGTGGTCGCATACTAGACCCTTACAGAAGTTGCTTGAGTCCTTTCATGCTGGAGGCTTTGGTTTGTTTGCAGCAATGGTTGAGGTCTACTTTTCAGACTGAAAAACTTGCAAACCTCCACCAAATGTTTGAAGAACTGGAATTTCAAGACTCCTTAGGTTGATCAATTAATTATGCAGTTTAGCCTTTAACAGTTAAGTGTTTAACTAACTTGGCCTTACTTCTTTGTTGTTTTTGCAGCTGATCAAATGACTGAAGGTGAGAAGTAGTGATGAAGCTTCATCAGGGAAAGAAAGTGAACACTTGATTGAATCAGTATGTACCAAAACTTTGTACTTTAATAGTTTAGTTCAGGCCTTAAAACTTTAGTACTTTAATAAGTTTTGTTTATTGCTAAGGACTTTAGTTCTTTGTTGTATGATATCAAACTTCTTCTTATTCATCTTTTATTTCTTTTCTATTTCAGCTAGTAAGAGTTATGGTTGTTGTATTTGATGTCATGTAAGAGTCAAGACTTTGGTATTCTTTGTGCAATTTGTGTAATTTATTTTCAATGTTTGAAATGTGTAAGGTTTGAGACTTGAATTGTTGAATTTGGGATATGAATTGTCTCTCAAAAATGTGTTTGTATTAAATTAGGACCTTCTGGTTGGTAATGTCTCTAATGCATATTACAGGTTTTCATTTCAGGTATCGGTTTAATCGGTTATTGGAAACTGGAATAATCGATAATTTTGGTAATTTCAAAAATCATTTCCGAAATTTAACCGAAATTATCGGTTATTCCAGTTTCCAAAATCAATTCGGGTTTTCTCAGAAAAATCTAAAATTCAACATTTTCCGAATTCCGAACCGAACCGATTTCGAATTCTGTTTGGTTCGAAATATTTTATAATTTCCAAAATAACCGAAAATCGATTTTTCCGACCCGACCCGGCCCGAATTAAACAAAATCGCAGGCCTAGTTGTCAGTGTAAAGGTTTATTTATGGTTTTGGAATGTCGAGATGAAAAACGTTCAAATTATAGTAGCCCATTAAGTGATCACTCTAGGCCCATATAAATTGAATTCGCGCTTTGCAAAAGGATCATATTGTGAAAATTAGGTTTCTAAGGGCATCCGCATCAGCACATATTAGCTCGTGTCTTAGCGAATTTGATCTTTAATTTAAATATTTATCGACCCAAAATTCGTGGGACGTTAACAAAATTAGAAGTTTTGTTAACGCGTCCTTCGTCGCACGTGGCAACTAGTTATTGGAAGAGCGAAGAGGTTGATTCAAAGCGCGTCGGTTGTCTTCATTCATCTCCTTTTCCCTTTCTCTCTCCTTTCTCTCGCATCCGAAACGGCGATTTTGTCGACTCAATCGCAGAGNCAGAAGAAGAAATCGTCACCGACGACCGATTAAATCAATATCTTCTCCGCCAAATCTTCTCTAGTCTTGGTACGTCTTCTTCTCTGAACTCCCTTTACCCTAGTTTTAGGTTACTGCAAAGTTAATCACCGATCTAATAAAAGATCTTAATTTGTGGCTTTTTGATTGGATCTTGTTTGTTTCTAACCGCAATGTGTGTATATAATTAAGTTACTTGATTGCTTTTTGGTTGGTGTGAGTGTAATAACATATGATTAGACCCTGGTAGTTTATGGTTAAGTGATGTATTGCTTTTTTATCCACTTTAGGCATCGATTTAGTTCTTGTTTTGGTTAGTTTCATTTGCATTTAGAATAGTTTAGGTTGCATTTTGCATTCTTTTGCATATTTCAGGTACCTAAGGAAGATGGAGCTTAACCGAGTCAAAACCGAGGGAAAAGAAGCCAAAAGAAGCTGAAGGAGCTAAACCGGACATCATATCGGCCATATGTATAGTCAAATAGACCGATACCCGTCACGGAGGGCCAAAACCGGTACATTCCAACCGATACACCCGTACCGGTTGGGGTGTATCGGTTGGAATCGACCGATATCAATTACACACAAGAAGTACCGGGCAGAAGCTACCGGTACACCTGGCCCGGTACAGGTGTACCGACCAAGAAGTATCGGCAGAGTTGGACCGGTACCAATATCGGCCAGCCGTACCGGTTGTACCGGCCGATATCAAGTAATAAAAGAGAAAAAAAAATCTTGTTTTAAAACATTGGAAGAAAAACCTAAGTTTCATTATAGCTTTTATCTTAGAACTTCTCTGTAAAAACCTTTGTTTACTTTCTAGTANNACATGAGAATCTGTGTTTTCTTCATGGGTTGTGAGTAGTTTCATTAAGCAAATGGGCTAGGTAGATTAAGGTGATTTGATGGCGAATCTAGATGTTTAAGTTTTACAATCCTTAAATCTTCATACAATAGACGTTCTTAATGCTAGGTTTCACCTGATCAATTGAATCTAGATCATAGGAAAATTATCGCCCGGAAGGTGTTCAATAGAATTCCTGAATCAATCTTTATATGCTAAATGAGGCCTAGCCAAGAGATTGTGTTAGTTAGTTTAGTGGTTGAGTATAGATTAGATCATTATGTTTCTTAATCTTGTGGATTAGTCTAGAGATTGTATTAGTCGCATGTTTAGGAAAATGATTAGTACCACGAGAGTGGATTAGTCTATAAATGGGAGTCTTAGACCAATGATTAGCAGTTAAATGTTAGCATATGGCATCTTAGGAAGTCATTGATCACCCAAGTCGTTGCCTTAACCCGTTTGTTTAGCCTTTTTATTATAGCATTCTTCGTTTTACATTAAATCTCATTTTATTCGATAATCACAACACTTTTAATCGTTTAGACTGAACGTAATTCTCATAAGAACTAATTAGTTAATTGCATCTTGAATTGGAATTGACACCTAAATACTACATCGAAAGTCAAGTAGTTTAGGATTACTTGCTAGATAGGAGTAAAAGCCTGTTTATCATTAGGTCATTACTCACTATCATTTTTACTTAGTACTTCCTCAACTATTTAACAACCACCTTCTTTCACTCTTGTTTTCGAAATCAAACTAGTATTTGGTTTCTATCGGGTCTCTCTTCTATAATCTCTTTACTTGTAATCGTTATGGATTCAAGGAATACATTGAATCCATTGAATCAACAGGGTCAGTCCCCTAGTTTAGTCGGCCTCCTTAACAGTCAGAACTTTCCTTATGAAAGTTATCAGTCAGAGATCCTTCCTTTTAGTTCACAAGAAACCGAGACACCAGTGGGCTCTAATAAGGAGAGAAAGAAGTGTACACCAGCTTATGACGAAGTTATAATCAGCGCTTGGATAAACACGTCTAAGGATCCAGTTGTAGGAAATTCACAGAAGTTAGGGACCTTATGGTCTCGAGTAGGTGAATATTATGCTGCATCTCCGCATGCAATACAAACTAGTGACCCAAGAGAGCATCTCAATATAAAGCAGAGGTGGCACAAGATTAACGATTTCACTAACAAGTTATGTGCTTCATATGCAGCAGCAGAGAGACAAATCACCTCTGGTCAAAGTGAGAACGATGTTCTGAAGGTGGCGCACGACATCTATTTCGCTAATCACAAGGTAAAGAATGTTAACATAATGGCTGACCTTCAGACAGAGCAGAAGGTAGTTAGACTAGAGAAGGTATTTGAGGATAAGGTAGTGAGGCTAGAGAAGTTGGTTGAGGAGAGCTTAGCTAAGAAGAAACCAGGCATCATAGATGGGTTTGAAGTAGTTGTTGGTGTAATGATTGTTCTGCTTGTAGTTGTAATAGGTGTGGTGATCGCCACTAAGTGATGGAATCTGTAGTTTCTAAAGACTTTGTATTAAACACTTCTGTATGTTTTTGCTAAAAACATTGTGGTTGTATTAAACTTTGAATCACCCATGTAATGGTTTTCGATTAAGTTTTCGATTAATTTTCTTTCCTCTACACATCATACACTCAAGTTCAGGTGAATACATAAGACTTGACAACATACAGGTTTGCTGTTTCTTTCCTCTACAAATCTCGTGACCTTATACATGAATACATGAGACTTGACAACATACATGTTTGTCAATATAATCCCGTGATCTTTACAAACCATGTGAATCCACACAATCATTAAAATACAAAAGTTCAGTCACTATAAATATGAGAATGGTTCGATCATTACACATATACTAAGCAATTTCTTCTACTCAACTTAATTCTAGAATTTTTTTTCCTAAAAATGGCATCTTCATCTCATTACCATTACCACAAAAATGATGATGATGATGAATTTGAATCTCTGTTTGAAGATTTTTTAGAAATCCCTGATAGTATTCTCGAACCGAAACAGCGAAAAAAACGACAATTTATCGAGAGAAACCGGGAAGCAGGCCACCGGCAGCTCTGGGATGATTATTTTTCGGAAACTCCAACTTACCCTCCCAATATATTCCGGCGACGGTTTCGAATGAGTAAGCCGTTGTTCATGCGTATTGTCCACCGTCTTTCAACTTTGTCATGTTTTTATGTTTAATGTTATATGTTTTATTATAATATCCCACCAATCAATTTTCAAAACAAAAAAAAAGAAAAATACTATCTCGCTAAGAACCTCCAAAAAGTTCTACCAATAATCTCTACTTTTAATTGTGTATCTTACCAAAATCTCTTAATCTAATTATATTATTAAACTAATCCTAAGATATGCAATTGCATATCTAGCAATGCGAATGCCCTAAGATCATGTTCAACAATGATCTTAAGAGGTTTTAGAAAAGCAAATAATTAAAAAAATTCAAAAGTAGTTGTTATGTGGAAGAGTCGATCCTCCGTTGAGAAGTTTTAAGATCGATTTTTATTACAACGTGGCATCTTCTATTTGTCGATTTTTTTTTTCAAGGTCAATTTTTTTTTGATAATTTTTTTGTAGAGCTAAACTTTCGAGTATTTAGTTCGGTTCCAGTTTTTCGAATCCAAGATTCGAATACTTAATTGATACTTCTTAATATTTGGTTTGGTTTCGGTTCGATTTTTGTCGGTTCCGGATCGGTTCGATTTCATTTTTTATTCATGATTTTTTGTTGGGTTGGCTTTTCGAGTATTCGGTTCGGCTTCAGTTCTTCGAATTCTAAATTCAAATACCCAATTGATACTTTTTTATAATATTTGGTTCGTTTTGATTCAGTTACAAATTAAAATTACAAACTTCGTTTATTGTTATTTAAATTTTCATATTTTTAATTATATGTATTTCATTTACGTTTTACTTTTAATTATATATGATATGTAAAATAAATATTTTTAAAAACAATAAATTTTAAAAATCTAAAATAGTTTATAATTTAAAATAATTTAAAATTAAAATATAAAAATTATAATTTTTTAAAAATCTCAAATTTCTTAACCAAATTAAAAAATTTAAAAATCCTAACAAAAATTTTTAATTATTAAATTAAATTGATTATAAAATTATTTAATCACTATTAATTGGTTTTTAACAATTGTAAATACTCAACAAGGAGCAAGTGGCCTAGTGGTGTGCCGCCTCTGCTGCCTAGTTACCAGACCAGAGATCGAATCTGGCCGCTCGCATAGCGAGTGCATTTTCTCCTATTTATGGAGTATGGGTTACTGGGCCAGCCCATTGTGGTCCAGAGATTAATGTGACAAAAAAAAAAAAACTATTGTAAATACTCTAATTTGGGAATATTTACGGTCGTAAAATATCTTAGCTTTTGCGTGCTCGTCTTTCTGCATTCTTCTCTTTTTGCATCAAATTCGATTCTTTCGCAGTAGAGCATAATTTAAACCACAGAGCAACAAGAAGAAAAAACTCCAACCATTTGAGGTTACGATGAGTTCATATGATCGTAGATTCGCTGATCCAAATTCATATCGCCAACGCTCTGGGTAAGTGATTGCAATCCACACTTCTCTTCAATTTCTTTGCTTCGATCTGTGTAACCCTTGCATTACTTTAGTGCCCCAGTTGGTCAGTCTCAGCCGATGGATCCTTCTGCCGCACCGTACAATCCACGGTACGGTGGTGGTGGTGGTGGATATGGGCCGTCTCATGTAATGGCCGGTGAAGGTTCAAGCTATGGTCGGTATCCAACTTTTCAGCCACCTACTACTGGTTTCTCTGTTGGTCGCGGCGGTGGAAGAGGCTCATACGGCCAATATGGGGATAGAAGGGGCGGCGGAGGCGGCGGAAATTGGGGAGGACGCGGTGGATCGAGTAAAAGAGAGCTAGATAGCGTTTCTCTTCCTAAGCAGAATTTTGGGAACCTTGTACATTTCGAGAAGAATTTCTACGTAGAAAGCCCTGCTGTGAAGGCGATGTCAGAACAAGATGTTGCGATGTACAGAACCGAGAAAGATATATCCGTTGAAGGGCATGATGTTCCTAAGCCGATTAAGATGTTTCAAGATGCTAATTTTCCAGGTATTGATTGGATCACTCAAAGTGTTTTCTTTTGCTTCTGATAGTGATTGTCTTCTTCTTAAGTTGAGTGAAAGTATGGTTTTTTCTTTCAATTCATCCCTTCTTAAGTATGTTTCCCTAATTGGGTTTTTGGAATTGGTTCAATGCGTAGACTTAATTTCTAATTCATCTGTTAGATAACATTCTCGAAGCAATTGCTAAATTGGGATTTACTGAGCCAACACCGATACAAGCTCAGGGATGGCCTATGGCGTTGAAGGGTAGAGATTTGATTGGTATTGCTGAGACTGGCTCTGGTAAGACATTGGCTTACTTGTTACCAGCTTTGGTTCACGTAACTGCACAACCTCGATTGGGTAACTACTTTTACTTTACACTGATGATTGTTGGATTTTAGCTGCTCTGTTTTGTGCACAAGTTTACTTATGTGTATTGTTGGGGTGTTCTAGGTCAAGATGATGGACCCATAGTGTTAATATTAGCCCCCACAAGAGAATTAGCTGTTCAGATTCAAGAGGAATCAAGGAAATTCGGGTTGCGATCTGGTGTTAGAAGTACTTGTATCTATGGTGGTGCTCCTAAAGGACCCCAGATTCGTGACCTCAGAAGAGGTTCTTTATTTTATTACAATATATGTCGTAGCTTTAGATGTCTTGTTCTTGGATGGAACATAAAATTTTATGAATTGTGATTGGCTTGTCAGGTGTTGAGATTGTAATTGCTACACCTGGTCGTTTGATCGATATGTTGGAGTGCCAACACACTAATTTGAAGAGAGTCACTTACCTTGTGCTGGATGAAGCTGACAGAATGTTAGACATGGGGTTTGAACCCCAAATTAGAAAGGTTGTATCTCAGGTATGCTTACTCTCACCAAAGGGTGGACGACCAATGAGATTCAGTCATCTTACTTTGCCTGAACATGTGCATTCTACGAGATTATCCCTTTTATTCCACAGATCCGACCTGATAGACAGACACTGCTTTGGAGTGCAACATGGCCACGAGAGGTTGAATCTCTTGCCAGGCAGTTTCTACGAGATCCATATAAGGTTTATACAATTTCTTCGCCAACTGATTCAGATTTGAGTATACTGTCATTGCTTAAAGTAAAGGCTATTTATGTTTGTGATTCATAGGCCATTATTGGATCAGCAGACCTAAAAGCTAACCAGTCTATTAACCAAGTAATCGAGATTGTGCCAACGCCAGAGAAATACACCAGGTTCTTAATTTTCTGATATAATGACTATCAAAGATTATTTATTGACATATCTTTGCGTTTTTTTTATATAATGGCTATACTTTTTGATAGGCTACTTACGCTACTTAAACAGTTAATGGATGGAAGTAAAATCCTAATATTTGTGGAGACAAAGAGAGGTTGTGATCAAGTGACTAGACAACTGAGAATGGATGGATGGCCAGCTCTTGCCATACATGGCGACAAGAACCAAGCAGAAAGAGATCGAGTCTTGTCAGAATTTAAGAGTGGAAGAAGCCCGATAATGACTGCTACTGATGTAGCAGCAAGGGGACTTGGTAGGATTAAACTGTAGCGCTAGGAAGAGGATTAGATTAGACCATTTTGTTTTCTTGGGGTTAAAAGATAAAAAACAAAAGTCGCCTGGCTGCTTCTTTCCACAGTTTCCTCTGGTATTAGAAAAAAAGGTGGATTTGAAGAGTTTGCTTCCCGCATCGATGTCCCGGGCATGGAGCTGATTGGGTTTTGAGCAGTCTGGGCGACTGAATAGTGTATTAACGCTGTCATACACTCCTTATCCCTGCAAGTTAAGGTGGTCACATTTTCTTGGAAAGATGTGTTGCTCTCTTAGTTTCTTGATCTTTTCAGATCTGCAGTTGTAGGGATAAGGGGTTTGGCTCTCTCACCTCTCCCTCCTTTAGGGTTTAAACACCAAAATCATTTAGACAATCAATTTTTACAGCTCTTCTTCCTGCATTTGCGATCATATCAATCTCTCTATGCTCAACTTCTCGCTGTTATCTAATTGCAGATGTGAAGGACATAAAGTGTGTGGTTAACTATGATTTCCCAACTTCATTGGAAGATTACATCCATAGAATTGGTCGAACCGGGCGTGCAGGTGCGAAAGGGATGGCCTTTACATTCTTTACACATGATAATGCTAAGTTTGCAAGAGAGCTTATCAAGATCCTACAAGAAGCTGGCCAAGTTGTGCCTCCGAGTCTCTCTGCGCTCGTTCGATCTTCTGGTTCTGGGGGTTAATACTCATTTCTCCTCTGAAGATGTATCCTGTGATTTTTATCTCATTACGTTTTGGTTTTTACTTGTTAAGGTTCAGGTGGTGGACGTAACTTCCGGTCAAGAGGAGGAGGACGTGGTGGGTTTGGAGATAAACGTTCAAGATCGACGTCAAACTTTGTACCACATGGTGGAAAAAGGACTTGGTAGATAATCCAAATCTTCTCATTATTTTTAAAGTTAGTTTGCATTGATACTTGACTTCGTTTCCGTGTTGAAGCTCTCTGTTGTAGCGAACAAAATGATTTATTTAAAATCTTAGTTTATTTCTTTCACTTCTTTCATATTTCAAAAATATATCTTTTTTTTTTGGTCAAAAATTTCAAAAATATATCTTAATTTTTTAAAATAATGTTATAAATGTTTAGATGATACTAAAAATTAAATGATTATCATGTGAACAGCCATCATCATATGGATAGATATTACCAAACTTAAGCTAAGACACACAAAGATATGTTCAAAGCTGAGAACTCAGCCTAGACACCACACCAAAATGCACCCATGAACACCTTTTGAGCAGCCCTTACAGAATTGAACAATAGAGCAATGCCACAGCCACCAAAAGAACATCAAACCTCTCACAAAAGACAATCAAGGAGCAGAACTCAAACCTCAAGCTTTGTGGTCGGGAGAGAAGGAGACCCAGACGGAAGGGCAAGCGTTTTGGTGTCTAGGCTGAGTTCTCTGATTATGCTCAACTTTGAACATATCCTCAAGTGCCTTCAATTAAGTTTCAGAATCTCTATGCTCCTGGTTTTTCCCTTGCTTAGTTCAGTTTCAAGGTTTGAGTGGTCCGTGGTGGTTCTTTGGAGTTTGACTTTTAGATGATATTTTTCTGTTTGAGAATCTTCAGGTTCTATTTGTAGTCTGCTAGGCATTGACTTAGAACTTAAAACCACCACGGGTATCAGTATATGGTTATTTTCTAGTAAGGAGGTGACTTTTTCTAGTTGGTAAATGGTTGAGTTTTACTTGCGAGTGTCCGCGTGTAAGAATCTGGTATCTTTGGACTCTTCCTCTTTGTGTTTTAAGGTTTAACCTTGGCCCGTGTTTCCTCTTGTTCTCTTTGGAATTGTGTTGAGTTTGATTGCATGTGGTTTCTCTACTATGTGCTTATGGTCTTTTTATGATTGAGTTATCCGTTGTGTAGTTGTTAACTTGTGTTTGATTTTCGTTCTATTCTCTTTTGTATGGTGGTTGTTGGTTTGGATATTTTTGTTGCTATTGTTTTTAGTTCTCATTCGACGCTTACTTGTTTCTTTCTTCGCTTGGAGTTTTAGTTTTAAAACTTTGGAGTTGGTTTGGTTTTTCTTAGATTAGGATTGGATTAGGTTCTTGTGTATTTCATCGTAATCTCCATGGACATCTCTTTATCCACATACTTTTGGCTCTAGAGAATTGTTTTATATTATCTTTATTTAATTTCTTAGTATTATCTATCTTTATAATATTTGGTTTGTCAATAATAAAGAGAATAAAATACTATGCCCATTCAATCATCATATATTTTTAATCATATATAATTTGTATAAATTTAATTTTAACCAAAATAATATATGAGATAACTTTATTATAGAATATAATTAATAATTTTTTCATCTATTTTTTATATATTTTGTATTCATATATTTGTTAGAATATCATATAACTAAAACTAAAAAATGTATTTTATAATACAAGATATCAATTGTTCCCTTTTTTTTCCACAAAGAAATTTTATTAAAAACCCTAAGATACATCAGAGTGCAAGAGGTTATACAACCAAACAGAGTTACAAATAAAAAGATAATACAGAGGATTAGTAGCCATAGAGGAAGTTACAAGCCCATGAGCAACACCAGTAGCTTCCCGCTTGCAGAACGAAACAGAGAAATCGTGATTCAAAGAGAGAAATTTGATAAGCTCCAAACCCACATTTTGTATTGGAGGTAATGGTTGAAACTTCCTTATCATTTGAATCAGATGTAGACAATCCGATTCGAAAATCACAGAAGTAATTTGGTAAAACCAAATATCCTTGAGAGCAAAAAGGAAAGCTCTCGCCTCTGCATCTAAAGGAGATTGAACCGACCCAAATTACATACCCGCCAGAGGAGTGGTTGACCCGAAGCATCTCTAAGAACCCAACTACCATAAGCATTCAAGTTTGGTGAATGAAATGATGCATCAATATTGCATTTATATGAACCATGAGATGGTGGTTGCCATTGTAGACTGGATGGTAGAGCTTGAGGTTCCGGAGCCCGAGAAGTACGTATTGTCGATTTGAGCCACGAAGTAACATCTTCATAAGCTTGATTAACAACTGCTCTAGACCTAGCTGTTTTCCGAGCAAAAAGTAAATTGTTTCTAGCCTTCCAAAGTCTCCAAAGAATCCAAAATGGAGTCAAACGTTGGTCATTAGAAGAAGTAGAAGATTGGAGAAGAAGTAACCGCGTGAAATTGACGTCAAAATTATCAGAAGGTTGTTGGAAACCCGATAGTGGTCCATCTAGGAGACGCCATACTTGTTGAGCAAATGGACATGTGAAGAAACTGTGGTTATTGTTCTCCAATTGATCGCCGCAACGTACGCAATAAGGATCAACGTTTACATGTTTGTTCCGTAATGAAACAGAGGTACCCAAAATATTTGAGCACATCTTCCATAAAAAATGTTTGATCTTAGGCATCAAATTTAACTTCCAAATAGAGCGTTTGTGTTCAATATTTCCCGGCGCTTGAAACCCCTGTAAAATTGTATCATGAGAAAAGGCACAATCGTAACCAGTTCTCACCGTATAATTCCCATGAGATGAATAAGTCCAATAAGATTTGTCTTCAGTTGGTGAGGTTGCTAAAAACATGCTTCCAGTCGCAAGTTGGTCTCTGTGTGAAAAGGAAGCTAAAGCATTGTAGTCCCACTAACGAGTTGTGCCGTTGTTGATAATAATATCTGAAACCAAATTTAAAGGAGGAGACACTGAAGATTGTGGGAATCTATCAGCTGGTCTGGGTTTTAGGGTCTTGAATCCAGTTATCTTCAATTAACTTGATGCTAGTACCAGCTCCAACATTCCACATAACACCTGTTTTAAGGAGTTGTAGACCAACCAAGATAGATGACCAAGCATACAACTGATATCGCTGCGACGAGGCGGTGAGGACAGTAGTATCTTTAAAATATCAAGAATTAAAGAAACGGGCAAAAAGAGATGACGGTTGTTTAAGTAAACGCCAAGCTTGACGTGCCAACATAGCATCATTAAAATGTTCAAGATTTCTGAATCCCATACCACCAGATTTTTTTTGTTGTTGTAGTCTAGCCCAAGCTAACCAAGATATACCCGAGGAATTATGTGCTTTTTGCCACCAAAAACTTGAGATGCATCTTGTAATATTCTTTATAACCGTCAATGGTATTTTAAAACAAGACATCGAGTATATAGGCATTGCTAGAGCAACAGTTTTAATCAGAACTTCTTTCCCGACTTGAGAAAGGTAGCGAGCACTCCACGTTGATATTTTTTGTTTGACTCGTTCTTCCAAAAACGCATATAAATCAACCTTTCTTCGACCAAAAACTTCAGGTAATCCCAGATATTTCCCTCCACCCGCTTGGGAGGATATATCTAGAATCGTTTTAAGACGATGTTGTAATGTCGGAGGAACACGTGAGCCGAAAGTTATTACCGATTTTGCTTGATTAATCTGTTGACCATAATAGGTTTCATAGGTCTTGAAAATCTTCTTTAGTGTCCAGCAATCCCGAGCAGATGCGCGGCAAAAAAACAACGAATCATCAGCGAAAAGTAGATGTGTGATTGAAGGTGCTTGAAGACCAATCTTGATTCCCGTCAACCGATGCGAAACAGCAGCCTGATTGATAAAATGACTCTGCATATTAGCACAGAGAATAAACAAATAAGGGGATAACGGGTCCCCTTGTCGTAATCCTTGTTCAGGCGCAAAATATCCAACATGCACCCCATTTATTAAGACCGAATAGTGGACCGTGGTGAGAGTTTCCATTATCCAAGCAATCCAAATATCAGAGAATCCAAACGCGTGCATCGTATCTTGAAGGAATATCCACTCAACACGATCATAGGCCTTGGAAATATCTGTCTTAATAGCCATGTAAGACTTGGAAACTCTGCGTCTAGCTTTTAGAGAATGAAATAATTCATTAGCTATCAAGACGTTATCGGTAATGGCGCGGGAAGGAACAAAAGCAGCCTGGTTTTGAGAGATAACCCCATCGAGAATGTCTTTGAGTCGATTAACTAAGCACTTTGAGATGATCTTGTACAGTACATTACATAATCCAATAAGGCGATAATCAGAGAAAGTGCGTGGAGTTTTGACCTTCGGAATCAGGCACAAATAAGTATCATTAACTGATTGGGGCATCGTCAAGGTATGAAAGAAACGTTTGACCTCTGCAATAATATCTCCCCCAATTTCATTCCAGGAAGAATGATAAAACCGAGCAGTAAATCCGTCCGAACCAGGTGCTTTATCAGCTCCTATCGATTGAACGACTTCAAGAATCTCTGAATCCGTAAATTCTTGAGTCAAAAGGTCATTCATGGCCAGGGTGATTCTGGAAGTGAAAGACTGTAACAACGACTGAGCTGAAGGTGGAGAGGTTGATTTATAAACAGTATTATAAAAATTAACCGCATGAGATCCAACCTCTGAACCGGAATAAATTTGGTCTTGACAATCCGCTATCTGATGAATATAGTTGATTGAAGATCGAGTCTTCATAACCGCATGAAAAAATCTGGTGTTTTGATCGCCAGCTCTTAGCCAATTATTGCGACTGACTTGTTTCCAATAAACCTCTTCTTCATTATAAGCTAATTGTAACGATGTCTGCAATTCTTTGATAATGGAAATATCAGGAGAAGAGGAGCTCAGTTGAAATTCTATCTTTTTTTTTCCAGTTGTTGGATCTGAATAGAAGAATTCAATTTGGATACACGGCCCAACTTGAGTAAAGAAGATCTGAAACCTTGAAAACAATCGCGGAGAGAGTAAAGGGAATTACTCTTTGCTTTATGCCATCCATCCTTAAGATACTGTAAATAATGTTCTTTGCAGATTAGCCTTTTATCAAATTTGAACCGTGAGTGGCGATGCATTACCCGAGATCCAACATCAATCACCAGAGGTCGATGGTCAGATTGATACAATGATAAAAAAGTAGTGATTGCATCAGGAAAAGTTGAAAACCATTGTTCATTCGCCATTGCTCGATCTAGACATTCTTGGATAGTGTACCGGGATCGATTTCCAATCCAACAGAACTTGTTTCCTCTGAACGGCAGGTCGGACAGATTACATATTTCATAAACTTGGCGAAAATCTTGGAAGGTCTAGGGATCTCGTAAAGGGCCACCGATTTTCTCAGAGTTATTGAGAATCTCATTAAAATCTCCTATAAGCAACCAAGGAGAGTGTCGATTGCTGCTGTTTCGAATTAACCAAGATGATGACGAAGAGATCGATTGGGATGACCATAGACGCAAGACAAGTTAAAGGCTACACCAGCCAAGTTTACATTAAGATCTATTAAACGTTCACTATAGTACAATGTAGAGAAAGAAACAGAAGACTTGAAAAAGACAGCTAGACCCCTAGAAACATTAGAGACAGGAATACAAAGGACTTGTGAAAAACCTAAAGAAGAAGCTAAATCCCTAACAACATCCGAAGAAGCTAAAGTCTCGATTAAAAAGAAAATATCAGGATTGTGTTTCCGACAAATTCTTCTCAATCGAGCTTGTGTCAGCGGTCCCAAAAGACCTTGACAGTTCCATGATACCAGCCTCATGGTGATAATGGGGGTACCGGGCCCCCCGCGCCTCCGTCGAATCTTTGTCCTGAAGAATCAGGTGTTGCTGTAGAAGCTTCCAGTTGAAGCTTTTTTGGTGTACCCTGAGAATCTTGAGAGTTAACATGGCTTGAACTTCCTGGCTCGAACTCACAATCATCACGTTTACGCTTCGGTGCCTCTGTCCCAGGAGGACGAGTATCCATCAAAACACTCAAGTCCTGAGGAATAGAAACGGTACCTGAAGAGCTTGGAGCATATTTATCCAAGAGAAATTGTAGGCCCTCCACAGAAAATGCAGTAGAAGTGAAGCCTGGCATTTGAGAATGGCTTGGAATTGGAATTACATCAGGTTCCGCATGAGGGGCTGGTAAAGCCAACAAACCATCCGAATCAGGAGGGGCTAGAGCATGGTCCAAATCGTCAGGCTCATCTTCATCATCGAACGGTGGGGGAGGAGAAGGTCCTTGTTCACCCGGATTAAGAACACAATCTTTTTTGTCATGTGAAAGATGACCACAAAGAGTACAAAAATTCCTCAAACGTTCATACTTGAAAGAGAGAAGAACATTGACATGATTCCCAAACTGATAATATCTCTGAAATTTTAGAGGATTATCAATGTTCCACAGGACTTTGGCATGAACATAGTCAATACGGGTATAATTTGCATCAAAATCCACATCAACCACAGGGCTTAACAAACCACCAACAATGAAAATCATCTGTCGAGATAGGTATTGAATCGGGATACCGCGTATTTGAATCCAAAACGGAATCAATTTATCCGTATCCGGTGGCAAATTGGGAGCCCAGTGGTGGATATCAAGCATACAATCAGCAAAGGACCAAGGAGAGCGTCGCAAAACGAGATTCATTGTCTCCTGAGAACGGAAGAGAAATTGAACTCGGGAACCATCCATAATTCGGCCTTGGGTTGCCCCTTCAACACCCCCAAGTTTCGGGAGTTGTGCAATTAACGCTCTTAAAGGTTGGCGTCGCAGATTAACCGGCAAGACAACAAGCGAAAATTGATTCGCAGAGGCGGCATCCCGACAAACTTCAGGAGAGATTGCAACAGGAGCATCATCAATACCAAGTGATATGTTCTGCATTTGAGATCTCAAATTATTTGCCATTGAAATCGATGAAAGAAAGAGAACACGAACTGGCCATGGTGGTTTAAAAAGAAAAAAATCTCCGAAAGAAGCGGAGATAACTGCTCATGGAAGAAAAAGAAATCGAAGAAAAACTGACATTGATTTCGAATTTGAAATCCGAATTCGAAATTGGTATCAGACGAAAACACTCAAATCGAGTGACGGAAACACGATGTGAAATCGCGAGAAAATCGCCCAGAGACGAAACTATTTTTTAATCAAAATCGGAGATATACAATCATTAAAGAAGATAAGGATTATTAAAGATTTTTCTTTTTTACACAAAATTAAAAAAAAATTAATTGTCTATTTTATTTTTAATTAATATAACACATTATTTTATTTTAATAAATAATAAAATAATAAAGATGTAGCTAAAATATGGACTGAAAAAACATTAAAAATGAATTAAAATGTTAATTAAAAGTAGTATATAGTACATTACACTTGTTAATTATTACGTGTATATATATAATCAACCCAACCTCCCTGCGTTACTAGACACAGGTTTTGTTGGGATTTTAACATGGCGACTGACGACAGTGGCGTTTCTTTGCCGTCGGGACCCGACGGTAGGAAGCGGCGAGTCAGTTACTTCTACGAGCCGACGATCGGAGACTACTACTATGGTCAAGGACATCCGATGAAACCTCACCGGATCCGTATGGCACATAGTCTAATCATCCACTATCATCTCCATCGTCGTTTAGAAATCAGCAGGCCTAACCTCGCTGACGCCTCCGATATTGTTCGTTTCCATTCGCCGGAGTATGTTGATTTCCTTGCTTCCGTTTCGCCGGAATCGGTGAACGATTCTTCATCCTCACGAAACCTAAAGCGATTTAATGTCGGCGAGGACTGTCCTGTCTTTGAAGGACTTTTCGACTTTTGCCGTGCTTCCGCCGGAGGTTCTATAGGTGCCGCCGTAAAATTAAATCGACAGGACGCCGATATCGCCATCAACTGGGGCGGTGGGCTTCACCATGCTAAGAAAAGTGAGGCTTCTGGGTTTTGCTATGTAAATGACATTGTGCTAGGGATTCTGGAGTTGCTCAAGATGTTTAGGGTAATTCTTGATCTCCGCTTTATTCTTCTTCACAAAGAACTGCAGACTTTTGGGTTTAGTGTTATCTTATTGAGTGGTTTCATATATTTAGCTGAAACCTGGAATCCTTTTGTGATTATGCTTTATTCCTTTATGTCCCTAAATTTCATATCATATTTGTATGCATCATTTTCTGGGTTGACTCCTTTCAGTGTTTCCATGGCCAAGGGATATTGGTTTGTTCCAGAATTGGCAGACCGTTAGGAGGTTTACCATATTGCCTTTTGATTTGTTTCCATCATCTAATTCTTCCAGTTTCTTGCTTATGTTTCATTGAATTCGGATTTTGTGGCTTTGCTATTGCATTTGATGATGTTTCCACTGCTTGCATCTTAATGTTTTCACATGATTCCACTGCTTTCAGCGAGTTCTCTACATAGATATTGATGTCCACCATGGAGATGGAGTGGAAGAAGCATTTTACACCACTGATAGAGTTATGACTGTTTCTTTTCACAAATATGGGAATTTTTTCCCAGGAACTGGTCATATAAGAGACTCTGGAGTGGGAAAAGGAAAATACTATGCCCTAAATGTTCCATTAAATGATGGTTTGGATGATGAGAGTTTTCGCAGCTTGTTTAGGCCACTTATTCAGAAGGTTATGGAGGTGTATCAGCCAGAAGCAGTTGTTCTTCAGTGTGGGGCTGACTCCTTAAGTGGTGATCGGTTGGGTTGCTTCAACTTATCCGTCAAGGGTCATGCTGATTGCCTACGGTTCTTAAGATCTTACAACGTTCCTCTCATGGTCTTGGGTGGTGGAGGGTATACTATTCGAAATGTAGCCCGTTGCTGGTGTTATGAGGTCTCTTTCATCTCTTTTGTACTTCTTCCATGCTTTTTGGTAATTATATAATTTTTTGTTTCTTCTGTTGCCTCATGGCAGACTGCTGTTGCTGTTGGAGTAGAGCCAGACAACAAACTCCCCTACAACGAGTATTTTGAGTATTTCGGCCCAGATTATACACTTCATGTCGAGCCAAGCTCAGTGGAAAATTTAAACACACCAAAGGATATGGAGAAAATAAGGTAATATCTCCTCCTACTTCCTCTTTTCATGGTTATTGTACTTCCGCTGCCAGTGAAAAAGATGCTAATGATACTTCTTCAAGGTTGTAAATCTGTATGTAATGTATGATATTATCTGTGCGGATTCCAATAGTTCACCAAAGCTTTACATGTTCGTAACTTAGAGAAGTTACTTGTTAAAATTTGTTGAATACGTTGAACTTAGAGAAGTTACTTGTTAAAATTTCAGGAACACGTTGCTAGAACAACTTTCAGGACTAATACACGCACCTAGCGTACAGTTTCAGTACACACCACCAGTCAATCGAGTTTTGGAAGAGGTAGTTTTTGCAATCATCCATTGCTGTGTATTCTTCTTTACTGTGAGTTTCGTCATGTCATATTGAGAACCGACTCATAAGATGTGTTATCTCAAACTCTTTAGCCGGAAGAAGACATGGAGAAAAGACCAAAACCTCGCATTTGGAATGGAACTGCATCTTATGAATCAGACAGTGATGATGATGATAAACCTCCTAATGGTTACACAGGTATTGGTGGCCCAACGACGGACAGGTAATTAACAGCTTCCTCCTTCATTCTCATTGTCTAACTTCTTAACAGGAGATGAATAATTTAATCTCTTAAAAACTTCAGGGACTCTACAGGTGAAGATGAAATGGAAGACGATAACCCAGAGCCGGAGGTGACTCCCCCATCTTCTTAAACCAAGCCTGATGATGTATAAAGACTCAAGTTAGGGAATGAGTTTTGTCTGTCTTTTCAGCACCCTTCTTGAGTTATGTGAAAACACTGGCCTTGATTGGACAGTGAGTCTCAAATTGGCAATGATTTAGCCTGTGAGTTCCAAGTTAGAAGATAGATGAGTGAAAAATGCAAACAAACTGTTCTTTTCTTTCTTTTGGCATTTCTATTAACAAAAGCATAAAATTGGATCGTTTTTTTGTAAAAATTAAAAATTGACGAGAATAGAAGGCAGCCAGCCATGTCGAAGGAGCTTGTTTCTCTCCAATTTCTCCGACCATCACTTGTCATTTCTCGACATTTCCTTGGCCTCTCTTCTCCTTCAACTTTCAATCCTTGCCGAAAATCTCCAAAAGACCCAATCTTTCGCTGGCTACCAATTACCCACTCTCACCGTAACAGAACTTCCCACCACCACAAAGAAGAAGAAGAAGGAATCCCCGCCGATGACGTCAAAACCATCGCCAAATTCAAATCTCGCTACAATTACATCAGAGTGATTGAAGTTTCTCGAAAGACCAATCATTCACTCGCAGGTTCTCGTCTCCTCCTCCTCGACAATCCCGGTAACATCCACAGCATCTCTTTCCTTCTTAAAACCCTAACCGATAGTTACTTCGACGTTTTCGCTACTCTTCCTCCAACTTTACCTCCCGGACCCATCGGCATTCTCGGATTTGGAGCCGGTTCAACTGCTCGATTGATTCTCGAGCTTTACCCTCCAGAAATCACCGTCCATGGATGGGAGCTTGACCCTTCTGTAATCGACGTTGGTAGAGAATTCTTTGGCCTCTCTAAGCTCGAAAGGGATCACAAAGATAGGATTTTTATCAACATTGGAGACGCCTTGAATGCTAGTGTTAAAACCGGATTTTCGGGTATTTTAGTTGATTTGTTTAGCAAAGGGAGTGTTATCAAAGAGCTCCAAGATCCCAAAGTTTGGGAGATTTTAAAAAATAGGTTGCGGAAGAGAGGGAGAATCATGGTGAATGTTGGAGGAAGATGCGTGGAAGCTGAGGATTCAGAGAGAGATGGAGATTTGGTTATGGAGGAAACATTGAAGGCGATGAGTCAGGTTTTTGGTGATAAGCTCTTTGTTCTAACACTTGGGAATGGCAATGATAGCTCGGTGGCTCTAACCGGTGATTTACCGGATCTTGATGCTTGGAAGAAGAGATTACCGCTAAGAGAATTGAGTAGCTATGTTGATATGTGGAGATCTTATAGAGAACTCAGCTTGAGAAATAATCCTTGATAATCAGTTTAGGTTTGTGTGGATGTTGATATGACTTTGCAATCTCATTTTGGTGATGTCAAGCTATGAGACTTGATTAGCTCATACACAAAACTTGATCTGTCTCGGAGAGATTTAGTACACACAAATTGTTTAGCTTGACTATTGTGTCTTTGTTGATGAATGTTCAGGCGTTCTAGCTCTTAAAGATAGTTTATGAATGTTATTGTGTCATGGATTCAGTCTAGAGATTACTAATTAGTTAGCTCTGTTATTTTGAAGCTAAGTTCGACAAAGATCTTTGAATCACTCTGTTTAATCCAGATTGAAAGTCTGGACACATAATTTTAACTTTTATTGCAGTTTATATTTGAAGGAGAGCCAGTGAAGCTGTATCACAATGCAAAAGTACGTGCACGTCTTCCACATCATCATTTAGTGTTTACATGAAAAGAACATATGCACATTTATAAATAGACAATATTGTAGTATTAAGTAAAATAACTTTTGTATCACACGAAATCCTACATCATAGAAAATGTAGAAGATGATTTTTTTCATAATAAATTTTTTAAATATCATCAAAAGAAAGTTTAAATTTTAAAAATACTGCATTTCTAAAAGTTCCAAAAATACTATACAATCTCAAATGCTCAAAAATATCACAAACATAAAATATGAATTTTAAAGGTTTATAATTTAAAATTTGGGTTTGACTTCACAAAATAAAGCTTGGGGTTTAGTTTTGAAGGGGTAGAGTTTGATTTTATGATTTTTAAATTTAAATTTGAAGTTTTAAAGCTATTTTAGAATTTGTGGTATTTTTGAAACAAAAAGATTTTTGTAATATTTTTGGAACTTTGGAGAGTGATATTTTTACAATATATATATATATATATATATATATATATATATATATATATTTTTGTATTATTCAGAATCTCCATTTTTTTTGCGAACATAAGTTTTATTGATTTAAGAAAGTCATTCTACAATGAAGGGGGGGGGGATAAGAAAGTCGAACCATTTTTACATATGCATATGATAAAGTGTATTGAGTACGAGAAATATGAAATAGAGGGAGAGGCCGTGAGTTCATTAGAAGATGCGGATCAGAGCAATATGTTGCGAGTGGGGTGAAAGGTGATGTTGAGCGTGAGAGAGACGACAATGTATGCGTATATGCGAGAATGAGCATTGTCTGTGTAGAAAGATGTTTCGTTATACTCCAGTCGTGTTGTGCAAAAAGGTGTTTCGATTAGAGCATGAACTTCGACCATTAAAGGGTTAGGTTTTGCCATAATCATCGCAAAACCAATGAGGATTGGCCTAGTAAATGAACGGGGAATGTCAAATAGAACCCAACCAATCCCAGCTGGAGCGGAAGAGGATGTCCACGAGCCATCCACATGACAGGCGTATCTATTAGGAGATGGGGAAAGGGGGTATTGAGGTTGAGGTAAATCACTATTGGATCGTAAAATATGAGGTATGGTGTTGACAGATGGGGTAATACCTTCCTAAAGCTTGGCATCCAACAAAACTTTGTAGAGGATTTTTGGAATGAAATATCGCTTCCTCTAATATATTAAAGCATTACGGCTTTTCCATAAGCGTCAAATGATGGAGCTGATAAGTAATAATGGATGGTATTTAGGTGATGGCTGAGTATATGACGAAATGAAGTTCTATAGTATTATAGCCACATATGAGGAGGTGGTAGGGTGGCTTAGTGGGTGATGTAAAGGAGAGAGTTCCCGTACCTCTCGACTTACTCGACAGTAAAACAACATGTGGATCGTTCTTTCTTTGTGTTCGCTGCAGGAGATACATATTGGTGGGACTCGAACACCTCTACGAGATAGGTTGGAGAGTGTGGGGAGCCGATGATGGATTGCTTTCCACCAAACATTTTAATCTTTAGAGGAAAAGACCATTTCCATAGCGATCGAAAAAGGGATGAGAGATCGCTTGGGATGGTTGTTGTGGTCAAAACGGATGAAGTCAGGAAATGGTATCCTAATTTAACCGAGTAACTACCAGACATTGTCAAAGGCCAGCATAATGTGTCCGGCGCATCATGCGAGGAAGGGCAAATGTTAAGGATTAATTTTGTATCCTCATCATGAAAGTATGAGTGGAGATGATCCGATTTCCATTGTGAACATGACCAGTCAATAAATACATGTAAGGAGGTTGGAGTTGTGTGAAAGAGAGCAATCCTTGGGCGTGCAAGGCGGGGAGTGGAGACATGAATCCAGTTGTCGGTGAACATGTTGATAGTTGTTTTCGAACCAACAATATGTAGACCACCTTGTCTGAGTAGTTGTAGGCCCTATACTATACCTCGCCACGCTGCACTTGGACTACAACCAATGGCGAATGCAAACCAATTATTTAGTGGGGGCACAATATGAAATAAAAAAAATAAAAGAGTATATTTTATTGAACATGTAACCACATTTAGTTGAAATTTAAGTTGATTTGTCTCAAAACCATGGGGGTACGTGCACCCGTAGAGTAACAAGTAGCTTCGCCCCTGGCTACAACCTATAGTAGCTTCAACAAGGCTGGTGTTGTGAAATTATTTATGTTTGTATAACCGAGATAACATACAGTCAGGTCAGTTAAGAGGCGCCATCCTTGTTTTCCTAACAAGGCTAGGTTGAAGTTGCATAGGTCTCGAAATCCCAAGCCACCGTCACCTTTTGAGCGGGTTAATGTATGCCATGATACCAATGAGATACCTTTTGTGATTGTGAGGTAGACCACCAGAACTGGCAAATTTCCTTTGTTATGGAATTGAGTGTAGTTGTGGGAACCAAAAAACAGGACATTGTGTATGCATGTAAGGTAGTGAGTACCGTTTTAATAAAAACCTCCTTCCATGCGGTGCTAATAAAGCGGGTTGACTAGCCAGGTATCTTTGTGTTAATGTGATCTTGGATATATTTAAAGATTTGAGTTCCATAGCGACCACATACATCAGGGTGGCTAAGGTAGGGACCAAAGCATGTGGATAGAGGTTTATGAAGCAGTGCAGAGAGGGCCAGTTGTGTTTTCATCGTAACGTATATCCCGAAGCGAAGATGGGATTTTGTATAGTTGACTGTATGTTCTGAGTGGAAGGCATATATATCCAAGGGAGTAAGAAAAGATTGACATTCATCAGAGGATGCCCAACATAAGATAAGAGACTCATCCGCAAAAAATATATGTGATATGGAGGGGCCTCCTCAGCTTGCTTGGAAGGGATGCAAAAAAACCTTGGGAGATATTGGCATTTAAGAAAAGAAGGAAGACCTTCCGCACAAAGTAAATAGAGGTTACAGTGATAGAGGATCTCCTTGAAGAAGACCTCGCAAAGAGATTATGTGACCATGAGTGACACTGTTTAATAACACAAAATAAGTGACAGAGGAAATATATTTGAGGATAAGGCGACACCATTTGGAGGAGAATCCAAGCTTCAACATCATTTTCTCAAGAAAAGACCATTCGACTTTGTCGAAATCTTTGCTAATGTCAAGTTTGCACGCTAAGTAAGGTTGTTTGAGACATCGACGTACGAGAGAGTGGAGTAACTCGTGGGCAATGAGGACGTTGTCCGTGATTAGTCTGCCAAAGACAAAAGAAAACTGGGAAGATGAGATGACAGAAGGAAGATGATAGTAGGATTTTAGTCTTATGAAGGGCTATCAATCAACCCACGTTGTAGTATGG
>OVBE01004469.1:0-23868 GCA_900406425.1 Iberis pinnata | reverse complement strand
GGACAACGCTACTAATAACGACAATATGCAGAATAGACTCAAGGGGCAACTTCAGATAATTAAAGACTGTTAAGACTTTTAAAATTAATTACAGCCTTTACAGCCCTTAAAGTTACTCCACCAATCACTCCCTAAATGGTGCGAAACATAAAAAATAAGCGAGACGGTACAATTAAAACTATGAATGACGACAGCCTAGAAACAAATTTCAAAATATTTTTTGTAAAATCGTAATATTTTCTCCATTCATAGTTTTTATCATAATATTTTCTCAAGACAAATAGTGAGCTAATATATTAGAAACACACTACAATTTGTACATCTCCAATTATGTAGCGTTACAAACCAACACAACATCTCCAATTATGTAATAATTGGAGATTAACAATATACAAACCAACATATATTATGATATATATATATATATAACGTTTAGATATTATATATTTAAAAGTTATTCGAATGAATATTAAAATATATCATTTAGATAAACGTGTCTAATAAGAACCAACCAAAATTTTACACTCTGCTATAAAACTTCCATTCAAAGCATATGTATTAAATTTGTCCAACGACCTATAACAGAAAATGTTTTCTTTTAAAAAATACTCCTCAAATGGTGTAAATTGTGTATATCAAATTTAATTGTAACATTTTTGTCTAAATATATAAAGTAGCAAAACAAGCTACAAAACAATCTTTAAACTATGTTATCACTTAGTGAGTTGACAAGCTGTATCCCCCTTCAAAATATTATATTTTCTGAATCCACACAAACTTTGACCCTCTTTTTAAATCTCTTCAATTTGAAAGTTAAATAGTTGATTTCCCACATCTTGTAACTTACAAATCCCAGACCACATATGAAGAGAAAACCACGGTTTGAGCTAGTTAAATTGATTTCACACACCTATAAACCAAAATAAAAAAAAACGAACCATTTTTTCACAAATTATATTGTATTAAGTTAGAAATTCTAACCCATTACAAGTTACAATAAGTCCCACTGCAAGGAAGAAAGAACCCACAAAGGATAAGTGATCTCACTCTGGAAGTAATAAAGACTCCTAAACAAAAATAAACTCCTAAACGAAGAAGAACTCCCAAAACGGGAGAACAAAGTTTAGAATAAACTAAACTACTGAACTTTTTGCAATCCTTTAAATCCCTGATAAGCATAATGAATCTGAAACAGGCAAGATTAGTAGGAATATTGCCCCATAACTATTGTAACTCGAAACTTAAAACATACATAATGACGACATAAACATAAGAAGACATTCGAAATGCATTACAGCACCTACGAAATATTTTATGGGCCAAGTCCAAAAGTGAATTGGGCCAATAGAGAATATAACTACTGCCCATTTCAAAAACCAACTTAGAGTGTTCCCTAGATTGTTGGTGCAATATGCCGCCGTCAACCACCGTCATGCCAGTCTTCCTAGGTCTGTGAAGAAGGACCAACCACCGATTTGCACCGCCGTGAGCAAGGTTTACACCAAACAGCAAAAAAACATCACCCTATAAAGAGCATGCGATATCACTTGGTTTTAACACTTTATAGTGGGTATTTATACCTACTATTCGGCGTTATTCCAATGCTTTTGTTGTGTTTTTAGCATGTTTTCAGGATTCTAGGTGTTTGGGACGTTCTGGAGCGAAAATGATGATTTCTATAAGAATTCAGGTGCAAATGGACCAAATTGAAGTACAGGGATCGATCCATGCTAAAGCATGTTCGATCCTGGCATTTCACCAAGGAGATCGATCGATCCAATCTCCTGGAGAACCTACGGAATTTTAGATCGATTGATCCACACAGGATCGATCGATCCCTTTTCAAGCACAAATCGATCGATCCCTTTTCAAGCACATATCGATCGATCCAAGCATGGATCGATCGATCCCTTTACAGGAAGAAGAGTGATTTCACGCAAAAAGACACATCATCCTCAAGACTTATTATTAGTTTTCCTTATTGGGTTTTTATTTTTATTTATTTTAGAAACTATAAAAGCCTCTTGGTTTTTAATTTTAGAAAGAAAAAAAACACATTATTATTTTTGAGATCTTTGCAAAGAGAAGAGATCTACTTATGTATTTGAGAGATTTCCGAACTCTGATTTCAATATATAAAAGTTGGTGTTTAATTGCTGCAATGTTTACTCTTTCTATGATTTATGTGTTTGTTATCATGTATGAGAAATCCATTTGTTAGGTTTTACGGTTTCTCCCAGGAAAACCAGGTTAAATGTTAGAGTTTGATAGAAGGGATTGAAATTGTTAAGTTTTCGGTCTGGATTCGTTCCCATTGCATGAATTAGAGTAGCTAACTTGTTCATTGATCTTAGAATTATAAACTCAAAGGGATTTGGTTTAGAAGTCTGATCTAGTCTAGATGAGCTAGTACCTTTGCTTGCGGGAGTATTGTCTTAACGGTTTATAAACATATCGAATCTGAATTTAATTGCCTGTTTAAATCATCTAAATACGGCGGGAGATTGCCTTTACTGATTTAAACAAAGGGATCTAATACCTCGGGAGAGGATTACTCGATCTTTGTCTTTCGAGTTGGGAACTATTTGTAAAGAATATCTTGCATGTTAACCTTGACCTTTAACATGATTACATGTGGATTTCCCTATTGCCTAGCGTTTTAGTTAATTGTTTTACAACCATCTTTAATCTATCGTTATTTCTATTTTCAAAACATAATCATCATTTTAAATATTTTCCTAGCTTCATTCAATTTTTAACTAAGAGTCGTACGTTCTTGGTCTATGTGGATTCGATCTCTTATATATTATTGTGTTTGTTGTGCACTTGCAGTGAATATATTTGGGTTAAAACCTGAATGTATCAGCAGGCCACCAAAACTCGCTCCACTGCCTCCAAGAGCCGATCCCAGAGAACCACCGCCTAGTCAAATAGAAGCAGAAGATGTAAATGAGAGCATGGGGCCGTCGACCTTGTAACTGTATGCAACCGGGAAGACGATGAAATCACCACAAGATGGACCTGCAAAATAGAAAACGAGTGAAAAGACCAGGCAAGTCCATAATCGGTGATATAGCAGTAAGGATGAGTAACATATGCATGACCACCACCGCGAGAACAACAACGAAGGCCACCGATAGCAAAATCGAGAGGGCGATTGGAGAAAGAGTTGAAGAAAAGAAACAAAAATAGAAAGCAAAATAAAAAAGGAGCCGCTAAGCGCCGGCGAGGACGCCGGACGCCAGCGGCAGAGCAAGCAAAGTGATCGGAAATTCAGTCGATAGAGAGAGATCTATTTCAAGAGTTTATCGAAAGAATCAAAAACAAAAATTAAAATATAAAAAATTAGGTTATAGATACCAAACCCCCAAATCGAGCAACGAATCCTACAATAAAAATACTAAGCATGAAGAAACCTTCTTAACAGTTGAAGAACTGCTTCATGAAATCGTCGACCTTCGAAGATATTGAGGATTGCGCTAAATATCAAGGTTAGTGTTAATCAACTATTTTTTTTCTTTTTGAAATCGTTGTTTGTATAAAAATTTTGTATTATGCTTGATTTTGCCAATCTATCTACATATTCATGGTTATTGTATTGTGTTGTATTGTGTGTGTGTCTAATTGAAAACAATGAATGAGCAATTTGTTGAGTGATACATCAAGTGCCGATCAAGGTGAGGTCAGGTGATCATGGTAGAAATTGCATTGCTAGAAGTGAAGTCAAGAGTGAAAAGAACGACAATTTTTTAAGTTATTGTTTGTTTGGTCATGGGGTTGTGTACTTGTTTGTAATTGTTTCACTCTAGTTACATCTTGGCCACACAAATTTTTTTTTTTTTGCATATACATGAGACATGATTATCAAATTCAAAATATGATTTCAGTTGCAAAGTTTAGACAAAACAAGATGTAAAATCAAACTTGGTAGTTTAGACAAACTATCATAAACCAAAACAAGAGACGAGATCATAAATAATACTTGGAAGATTAAACAAAACATCGATCATAAACCTCAAAGAGATAAAATCATACTTGCTTTTTCCTTTTCCATTTCGCATATGCAACTTTTTCCAATCTTTTGCTTCTTTAATCTACCTTTGCATTTACAAAGCGTTCACATGTTTTAATTTTGTTCATTTTCATTGTTGCTGTCTTGATACACGCTATGACGAACTGGTGCTTTGTCAACACTGTTATGTCTTACTTGATTTCAAACTCACACCTCTCCACTATTCTTCTTCATGAGCTCGTGAAACTCCTAATTCTTATGAAATCCGACTCATTAAAACCATTGAATTGAGCCTTGTATCTAATTTTACTTTTTTTTCTTTTAGTTTTGAAATCTAGAATGTGGTTAACTTTTAGAGTTCTTTGCGAATAAAACGATAACTAAGTGTTTAACCCAAAAAAATTTGGTCTTTGATATGGTTTAATTGTAAATCCGGTTAAATGATGCCTTAACCATATATAATATAACATAACCCAACGGTTTTGTCTTCGTATGTGGTCGGATTTATAAGTTACAAGATATGAGAAATCAACTATTGAACTTTTAAGTCGAGGAGATTTAAAAAGATGATCAAAGTTTGTGTTGATTTAGAAAGGTATAATATTTTTAGGGGGACACAACTTGTTAACCCTAACTTGGTCCTAGTAAGTTATATCAAAAATTTAGGACATGAAATGTTTATGTGAAAACAATAAAAAAAATGGTCAAAGCCAAAAGAAGCTCAATCCTTAGTTACTTAAGAAGCCAAACTAGCACCGTTGATTCATTAGTAATCAACGATCAATATAACTCCTTATACACTCTCCCGGATAACAATCGCAGCCGTAGAATCAAAAGAAAATCGAACGGCTAATAGTTATTTTCTCGTATACGCATCTTCTGTATAAATCTCGATCTCTAATCTGATCAATTCATCATCTGAAACTAAAATCAATATCTCTCTCATATTCATCTTTCGATTCGCAACAAAACTCTTAATTTCCCAGGAAAATGTCAGGAAGAGGAAAAGGAGGAAAGGGATTGGGAAAGGGAGGAGCAAAGAGACACAGGAAGGTTCTTAGGGACAATATTCAGGGAATCACGAAGCCTGCGATTAGGCGACTTGCTCGGAGAGGAGGCGTGAAGAGAATCAGCGGTTTGATCTATGAAGAAACCAGAGGAGTTTTGAAGATCTTTCTCGAGAATGTCATTAGAGATGCTGTGACGTACACTGAGCACGCGAGGAGGAAGACGGTGACTGCCATGGATGTTGTTTACGCTTTGAAGAGACAAGGACGTACTCTCTATGGATTCGGTGGTTAAATCTTTTTCGTAATGCTTTTTGATTTCATCTCTGATTAAGTCTTGCGGTCAAGAAATCTGGAAATGGAGATGCAATTTTAGGGATTTAGATTGTACGTTCTTCTTTTGTTTGTGTTTAGGGTTTGGGTAATTGAAGTATTGTAACAAATTTCTCATTTTGGTTTAATGATTAGTAAAATTGCTCATCTAATCCACAACTTGAAACGCAATTTGAGATTTGTGATTGTTAATTGAAGAAAAGTTAAAATATAAGAAATTGCTTGACTCAATCAACTTCCTCAAGAATTTTGAAATTAAACATGTATTGGAATCAGCTGATATGTGCAATTTAGAGCACTCAAAATTCATTAGCGTAGGAACAACTATCAATGGACTGACGATTTTAGATATAAAATTTGATACAATGTAACACTTGAAGGTAAATTTAAATTTCTTACGGAAGAAAAACTCTTTACGTGTATGGACTCTACTCAAATGGCTTATGTCTGCCAAATAAGAGTGGCTAAATTTTGGGTATACCAGAAAAAAGATAATCATATCAGAGCAGACAGCAGAGTACAATGGAGCTATGAATTTTAGAAAGGAACGTATTATAGAAGGTGTGGGAAATAAAAAGCAAAAAAGGGCCCTACCGGGTTCGAACCGGTGACCTATTGATCTGCAGTCAATTGCTCTACCACTGAGCGAAGGACCCATTGATGCTATTCAATTCGTACAAAAAGCTTATATATTAATGGAAAGTGTAGGTATCTATTAGTATATCGCCATCGATTACAAGACATGATCGAAGTGCAAAAGCGGCCGTAAGAACCATAACTCCCGCTAAAGCTGCCGGCACCAAAACATCTAACGCTGATTGCTTCACCATTTCCAACGGTACGCAGACAATCTCTCCCGGAAAATCCATTGGAATCCTCACGAACCCTTCTCCTCCACACAAGCTTAACGATGACGACAATCTAGACGCAAAGGCTACCTCAGGGATGAAAGACGCCACAGCCACCGTCAATATCAGACACACTGTCCATGTCACAGTTTGAATCAGAATTGGCCAACGCGCAAAGATTTTCGGAATAAACGGTTCCATCATCCGAATGAGAATTTGTGATAAAGAAGAAAAGGTTGCTATTTGTGTGTTTTGTGAGACTAAAGAAGAGTGGGAGAGAGGACGTTTGCACGTTTAACGAACTGCCCCTCATTTTAAGTATTTAAACATTTAAAAACAAATAATATATGACTTGGTTTGTGGAGTTTAATTTATTGATTATCACCAACAATTTGTCTACCACAAAAATAATTTAGGTTTAAGAAAATTAAGGGTTGAGAATTGAGACATTAGATTTTACAATGATAGAGAGTAGCAATAAGATTTATTATTAATTGTTGTGAAGTGTTTGTGGCTTTTGACTAAATCAAGTGTATGTGACTGTTATATAACAAAGTTAGTTTTTGACAGGCGAGGCTAATCATTAATATTTAGTGTTTTGAAGTTTTCAACAACAATCAATCTTCCAATTCGTAACTCTTGTTGACTTTATTAGTACAGATTATGAACGAAATTTGGGTGGGAAATTAGGTAATAAGCTAGCATCTGACATTTCATTAAGATCTTTCACACATCTCAATTTTACATAACACTAGTTACTATTCACTTATGACATTTCTTTTTTTAAGAAAAACATTAAACATACAATATTTTAACAATTTTGGGCTAACACGATTTTTTTATCGATTTTAAAAATTTTAAAATTTGTGTAGTATGTTTCATTAGAAATCCATTAACTGAAACAATGACTTTAAAATACTTAGCTTTTAAAGTGTTCGATTGATCCGTCACTTTTGCGAACTTGCCTCCTGGTTTTGCTTTATGATTTACACATTGATTTTGTCTGACTTTATTTTCTCATCTTCATCCCTACTATATGGTAAGAGTTCTTTGATCAAAAAGTTTTATTGTTTATAAAATATGTTATTGTCTGTCTCGTTTGGCCATATATATATGGAGATTTATATGTTTTCCTCCGGTTTTGAGGTTAGGGTTCATTGTTTAAATCTTGGATATATTTATGTAATCTTTTGGATGAAATAAATAGTTAGTTTTTCATTTTTGACATATTTCTTTTATATGCTCGAAATAACATCAATCACTACATATTTCTTTCATATTTTGAAATTTGTCAGATAAGACTTATTAACTTCAACTAATTCAAAATGTTTGAAATTTATGTTAGTGTTACTTATTGGAAACCCCTAACGCATGGGTTGAAAGTAATTAAATTATCATTTTTGGCATAATTCTAAAAATAACAAAAATTAAGAAAATAAATTAATATATTTTGTTTCTTTTCTTATAAAGGTTTTAGTATTATTTATCCATATATATGCTTTTACAATCTTTGAAATCCAAAGCCCAAACAAAAACTCCAACTTAACAACTTGTATAAACAGATTTGGATTGGACTTAAAAAATCCTAAAAAAACCTGAAACTTTTGAGGGCCACTGAAGCCCTAAAGTAGCAAAAGGAAACCCTAATGCTAAGCAACCGCTGTCAAGCCTGCAGACCCGCCAGCGTGACCACCGACGACCCAGCGAGAGCTTCCAAAGAAGCGGTGATTGCCACCGTCACACGCTTCCCACCGCGACAATCATCTTTTGCATGGAGAGAGAGACTGGTTTTCTATTAATCGCCACACCTGATTCCGATGAAGAAGATTAGGTTTCTGATGGTCCAAAGGGATGATTCCGACTACCGTTGTGCCCGGTATAACAAAGCCGCACAACAAATCTGGTCCCCACACCTCCGACTAACCCCGTCACCTCTCTTTCCTTCGGCAACCGGTGAACCATCTCGAGGTTCTTCTTCTTATCACCGTTGTGTCTCCCGTGCAAAGGCGTCATAAAGCTTCTAGCCGGAAACATCCATCGCGGAAGCATCTTCATCCTAGACCGAGAACCACAGTGAACCTGGAAGACAAAAGAAAGAAGAGGATTTCTATGAGCAAAGGGTTCGAAGGAGTAAAAGCGAGTTCGTCGGCCCTGGAGTCGCCGACGGACCCGGGGGCCGCGGGGTACGAGGTTATGGTCGGAAGATGCTGGTCTGAACTCGCCGCCGTCGCCCTTCTTCTCAGGTTTCAGTAAAATCAGATCTAAATTTGATTTCTTTGAGAAATTCTAAAAAGAGAGAAACGGGGAGAAAGAAAGTTTTTGTTTTTTTATATTTTGTTTCTTGAACATAAGCTTTTAAATGATGTCCCACTCCCATTAAAAGATCAGTGTATTGGTATTTTGCTTGATAAAAGTTTCAAAGTAAGTAGATTGTGATATTTGGTGTGAGATGCTTTATTGACATAACTATTAAAATAAGGGTTGATATAATTCCCCCCCCCCCCCTCTATTATTGTCATTGTTCACTTTTCTACCCCCGAACTTATAGTCTTTTTAATTTACTTCAAGGAAAAGTTTACTCTTTAATATGTTTTACCAACTTTAAAAGCTGTTTAATTTTACCCATTTTACAGTAAATCGAATTTGCCTTAATTAACCAAACAATTGTGTTTGAGCTAATTGTTTTGGGTTGAATCCAAGTTTTAAGCAATATCCAATTTCATACTCGATTAAAGAATTATGATCAGAATGATGAAACTTTGATCCGATTTGGTTTTAGAACCTCAAAGTTTGACATTTAGCCCATATCCAAACTTAAACCCGATTTAGTTAGATGTTTTGATATGGATATAGGCTAAATGTCGAACGTTGGACTTTTGAAACCAAATCGGGTCAAATTTCATTAGTCAAGTCAAATTTCTTTAGTTGGATCTAAAATTAGACATTGCTTGAAACTTGGATTCAGCCCAACCGAAATTAACTAAATCATAATTTTCTAGTTAATTAGAGAAATCCAGTTTATTGTCATATGAGTAAAGTTAAACGGTTTTTAAAATTTGTAGGACATATATAAAATAGAAAGAATAAAGATTCGAGTGAAAAATAACAATGTATAGAAGAAAAAGTTTGTGAACCCTTAAAATAAAAATGACAATAATTGGTTATATTTCATAGTTTAGCCTAGTTATTTACTTAATTACAAACAAAACATTTAAGTTCAATCTCTCTCATAAGTAGATTTGCTCTGATTTAAGCGTGTTTTTTCTCTACACTATCATCGAAGAAAACTCTAGATCTACAGCCTAACGATGGCGCCGGTTACTGTCGGTTGCCGCCTCCCCTCCGTTTTCTTCTTTTATTTTCTTCTAGGTTAGTTTATGGTGGTTTTTGGTGATCGGTTGCTTCTCCTGGTCGGGTCGTTTCTTCGCTGAGGCAATGTGTTGGATGTCGTTGTTTCCTGTGACCGGTGTCCTTTCAGGTATTCGCGCGTCGGTTCTCAGAAGTCTCGGTGGTGGCTACATCCGGTAAGGTGGTGACAGATGTGGTTTGCTTCTTGGTTAGGATGTTCTCGCCGTTGGCTATATTTGACTTCAGATTTGTGTGGTCGAGTCTTTTCATGTAGGGCTTGCTTCGGCACTCAACAGGTAAGATCGACGATTCTCGTTTTCTTCAACGTTTGGGGTCTTGGTTTGTATTTCCCTAAGGAGGTAGCTATTCGTCTCTCTACGGTTCACTTCATCCGAAGAGTTAAGGTCTGAAGTTTAGAGTCTTGGGTCTTATGCGAAGTGTGATTTTCGTTTGGTACTGTTGGCCGTGCCTTTGTTTCTGCTAGTTTTTTGTTGTCATATTGGTTTTAAGCTATTTGGCTTTTCTTTCAGGCGTCAGTTCGACCTCTATATTTTGGACCAGGTTGGGGTCCAGTTTTTCACCGGACTGCTCTGAAAGTGTTTAAGTCATATTTGACTTCGCCATCTCTGAAAGATCAATGGACGTCGTGTCGCATTAGTGTCATCTTGCCCGTCTCAACATCCGTGGATATCATTGTGAAGTAGCTCTCGATACAATATAAGAGGAGGTTTCAAGTGTTCGGTTGTACCATCGTTTTTGCGAGCTTGCCTTTTGGCTATGTTTCTTGGTTCGTTCTTTGGTTTCGTCTGATATTCATCTTTCGATTTCATCCCAAGTATAGGTTGAGTTCTTTAGTCAAGAAGTTCTAGTGTTTATAATCGTGTTGTTTATTTGCTTTATATCTCCGGAGATTTATATATTTTCTGCCAGCTTTTTGGGATGTAGGTTTTATGTTAAAATCTTAGATTATTTTTTGTATAATCGGCTATAATGTAATTTTTATATGGAAAAAAGTTCAAATCTCTCAAAACTTTCTAAGCATCTAACCCCTCTTTCGCACACATAACATTTATGAAATCCATCAAGCACCAAAATTCCAAATTATTTTTTAATGTATTTAATAGTGTTAATGTGAGCTATGTGCCAGGTTCATGCTCTGGTTTCATGCTTTCTGTTTGAGTCTATTAATAGAGCTAATGAGAAACAATCATGTTCTTCTCTGGTTTACATTTTTGATATAACAAGAGAAGACAATTATTCATATATTTGATTGAATTGTCCAAAATATTCAGTTAAAAAACACAATTGTCCAAAATATTAAAGACCAGAAATTCAATGACCAAATAATATAATCTAAACAGATAGAAAGCAAGGGATGAGTAGAGTAGAAATCTTAAATACCAAATTCTTTCACAATTACATCCAAATCATAAGCTACAAAACACATAATAAAGCATAAAACCAGATCTGGATCCTAAATCCTTCAAGAGCTAGTAAACTTAGTAACAGCCTTAGTTCCTTCAGAAACGGCATGCTTAGCAAGCTCACCAGGAAGAACAAGTCTCACAGCAGTCTGGATCTCCCGAGAAGTAATCGTCGGTTTCTTATTGTACCTTGCGAGTTTTGAAGCTTCCTGAGCAAGTTTCTCGAATATGTCGTTGATGAAACTGTTCATAATCCCCATCGCTTTGCTCGAGATTCCGATATCTGGATGGACTTGTTTCAACACCTTGAATATGTAGATCTTGTATGTCTCTGTGCTTTTCTTAACGCGCTTCTTCTTCTTATCGACTCCGGTGGCTTCTTTCGGTAGCTTTTTCCCGGCCTTGGGTTTCTTCTCTGCCGGAGCTTTCTCCGCTACCTTCTCCTCTTCCGCTGGTTTTTCTGCGGCGGCGGGTTTCTTCTCTGCTGGTTTCTTTCCTGCCTTTGGTGCCATCGTTAATTTCTTTTCTCTCTGTGATTTTCTCGGGAAAAGAAGGGAAATTTTTGTTGGGATGAAGAAAATTGAGAAGAGTCTAGAGATATTAAGAAGGACGAAGTAAACACAGTTGATTGGATATGAGTTAGTTCACGAGGATCGGTGACGTAGCCATATCTGCGTCCGTTAGATTGACGATACTAAATATCGAAATGGGCGGCTGATATAGACGCTTGATAAGTGTTTTTCTTCTCAGCGGAAAAAAGCAAAACAAGGAAAAATTGAAAAGTAATAGTAAAAATTAAAATAAAAAATGTTACAAAATTAGTATATATTCTAAGAATATCATACATTTTAATTTTTTAAATATGGCAAAATCTGAAAATTTGATATTCTTCCACAGATAAGACATTTTCTATGGAGATCGGTTACAAATATTTTGGCAACAAAAAGTGAACTTAAACGCCGCCATCTAATCCCAGATGAGGCTTGTCCATCTTGTGGAAATGATGAAACTCTAGTTCACCTATTTTTCACATGCCCACATATATTTCATATCTGGTCTTCAAATCCAATCCCTAATGTCAACCTCTTAGATGAAGATGCAACTTTTAAAACCAAACTTGATGAGCTATTATCTGCAAAATTCACATCTTCAACAGGGAGGCCTGATGATAACCTACAATTCTGATTATTATGGAATATCTGGAAACGGCGGAACAAGATTGTATTCCAAAACAAGAAAGACGACTGGGAAGATATTGTGCAAAGATCAATTTGTGAAGCAGAAAACTGGCGAATGAATAATCCTTTGAAGCCACCAAAACAACAAGCTATACCTATCTCAGAATGGACGCGTCCACCACCTGGTTATATCAAATGTAACTATGATGCATCCTTCATAAACCCGCTAATAGAGGCTAAAGCAGGTTGGATATTCCGAAATGAGAAAGAGGAACATATAATATTGGTAAATGCCAAAGGAAATAAAGTGCAGTCGGGTCTGGAAGCAGAAGCACAGTCACTCATCATGGCAATGCAACATGCATGGATATCAGGATTCAGAAAAGTAATTTTTGAAGGAGATTGTCAGAACTTGGTGAACATACTTAAGTCTACACAACATAATTATTTGCTCACTAATTGGATTCGTGATTACATCTATTGGAAGAATAAATTTGAAGACGTCATCTTAAGTTGGATCTCACGTCGATCAAATCAAGCTGCTCATTATTTGGCAAAATCTTTTAATTATGTTTATCAAATGTATAGTTCACATAGCACGTTACCAAGACAAATATCATTACTTTTGTATGAAGACTACTATGTATCTTTGACTTAAATATATCAAGTGTGTTAAAAAAAATATATATATGAAATTGGATTTTAAAATCTATAGAATTTGAACTTTTAGGTTTTAGAGGTTACTGATTAGAGTTTATAGTTTAGTTTTTAATAAAATAGGATTTAGTTTTGAATTTTAAAATTAAAAATTTTAAAATATGTAATATTATAGGAACAAATTTTTTTATGATATTTTTGAAATATTCCCAAAACTTGGTAATGATATTTTGGTATTAGTTTTATATCGATGATATTAAAGTTCATTTTCATATGTTTATTTATAAAATATATATGTATTTAGGTAAGTGTATTTATTTCAATAACTCGTATGAGTATATCTAAATATTTTTATACATGAGATATTCATACGGATATCTCACTAATATAATACTAATATTTATTTTATGGTTTTATTTTTTTGTTAATAAAATGTGAATAAAAATATTGGTCAATGATAAGTTGACATTACATACAATACTTTCTCATGAAGTTCTCATGAACTCTCATTTAAAAAATTCTTCTCCATTTTTCTCTGCTTTATTATTATTATTATTATTATTATTATTATTTTTAGTTATGAGATAATCTAAGAGAAACTACAAATGGAGATGTCATAATAAGATAACAAAATTTCTATCAAATATGTTTTCCATCAAAATCAGTCTCAGACTTCGTTTTCTTCAAAAACTGCAAAATTTTGTTTTCTGCCAAAATTAGAATTTTAACAAATACTGCAAAAATTTAGAGCATTTCCAACCTTAACACTATAATAGTGTTGAAATTAAACTATTTTAATGTGATTTTAACATTAAAAAAACATTCATCTCCAACCACAATACTAAATATTATACTAAAAAAATATTCTTTATTATTATATCATAACTTTAATCGAACAAATCGAACCAAAAAGTATATGTTCCATATTGAGTATTGGTAAAAAACACTCAACCCAAACCCGAATAATTGACTCGAACCAAACCAAAATATACTCGGCTTCCAATTGTTTAGTCTATAGTTGGACCCGAAAAACCTTAATTACCTTTAACAAAACCTGATCAAAAACTAAAAAAAAGTCTTTTGTCATTGCTATAGTGTGACATTGTAGCAAAAATAAAGAATCACGTTATAATTTTGATAGTGTTGTCGTCTCATTGAAGAGAAAAAAAAGTCAAAACGTCATATTAAATGACGTTATGTCCGATTGGAGATGCCTTTATGAGATGATTGGTTTGTGGCTTTTTTGGTTTTAAGAATTTTTGCAAGCGTTTAAACTTTGAAGTCATGTTTTAATCAATCAAACCTTTTTATCTTTCTTTTTTTTGTGTAAAATCATAATAACCAACTTTTTTTCTTTTCAAAAGTCATCAATGAATCAATGACTAACTTTTGATTAGCTTTAATATTTTTAACTTTAAAAAATTAAACGTCTCTTTCTTCTTTTCACCAAATTATGTAATCTTTATTATAAATTTATATGTATAGTTTATTTTATTTTTATTATTTTAAGATCCATTTTATCGTATACTTATATCATATTAATTAAATACATTATAAATAAAAAGTAAAAATAATATTTAAAATAAAAAATTAAATATGACATAAAATAATTCTACTTATTAAACAACATATTAAAAGATAATAAAGTTTTTTCTAATAAAAGATATTTCTAACATTAGTAAACAAAAGTTGAGTCTCCATAATTTTATTCGCAAATCAAACATTGAAGATCCTAATTTTCAAGTATAATATGTGCAAGTAAACGAAAATGATCCAAATGAAGAAGAGTCGTCAAATGCGGTGGAACCATATGTTTGTTCAAAACAATATATGAAAAGTATTCGTGACAAAATTGCTAACGCTATGTGGGCTATTGGGTGCTAAATATTTTATTTAGTGAACAATTTGAATTATGTTCAATAGCTTTTGAATTATATTGTTTTAATAAATATTTGTCATCTTAAAAGTAGCAGTCGTAACTTTTATAGTTTTGGTTACCGATCATATTTTTATTATCATTTCAAAAAAGAGTCATTGTTCTTATAACAAAAATCTATGCATCCAAAAGTTTACAGCAAAAAGCAACAGTTATCGTCGTTTTTTCCTGCATAAGTTGATTTTACGGTTTTAATGGAAAATCCACCTTACCATTTTGGGCGAAAAATATGATTTTGTGGTTTAGAAACAAATAATTTATGGTTTTAGCAACAAAGTACAACTTATATATGTTATGTTTTAAATTAACTAGTTTCTCTTCCCGCGCGATGTGCGGGTTCTCGTTCTTTGAACTTAATCTATTCATTTTAAAAAAATATTTGTTTTAATTTCTCTTTTTATTAGTAATCTTTTTCTTTGGGTACTTTAATATTTTGTTTTGTTTTTTTTCCGTTTTTTGACTAAATATGCATTTATTAATCCATGGTACAAATCGTACATACAAACGTCATTATACAAAACTTTGAAATTCATGTTATTACATCAGCAGAAAGACGCGCCATTTTCTGGAGACATGTCGTGAAAAGTGAATTTACACATAGCTTCTTTTCAAAAGAAGTCTTACATGCTAACAGATCTAATCTCATGTTATGTTCCTTTTCCGAATTCAACCTCATTCTTAAATGAATTGTATATCTTATAGGCATGCTTAGTAATCTCCAACTCATCATAAAAAAACTATATTGATTTCAGTACAAGTCTTGAAACTTTGATAATCTCATACCAATCAATCCGTATAAAAATCATTAATATTAGTGTAAATTTCATGTCGATCCCGATTTCATACCATATAACCTTGAATATGATTATAATATCACGAAAATCATTCTTCTCCCACGTACGTTTAGTATTTCCATCATTTATGATGATTTTGCCATATGTTGATGTTAATGTTTGGCCTTTTGTAAAATCTTGGCACCGCATCCATTTGTGTGAATCAATACTATCACATGAAACCATTAAACAATCACCAACAACATCAACAATCATCAATTGAACACCACCATCTATACCATCGACCCAATTTTTTTCGATAAACATTGAATTCATAAAAAATGAATAATTCTGTTGAAACAAGGCACTTTGATGTAAAATCAGTGCACAACGCTTTTATACTCTATCGAAACTGGATGTGAAATTTTGATGAAAAGATCACTAATGAGTGGTAAAGCACAAAGCAACTCCATCACAAATTCATTTGCAGACCAAGGAGGTTCCATATCCCAAACTTTGGTTTGAAAATTGGAAGAACTTCTAAAAAAATTAACCAGAGAAAAGAAACCGCCATTCATTGAGTGCGACAGAGAATAGCCGATAAGAGATTCACTCATCGGAATATCGCCGACAATAAATTCATTTGCCGGAAAAGTATGCTCACAAACGGAGAAGATGATGTCGATTAACACTACCACCATTAAGAAATAAACATAATCACACTCTAGACTATGTGCAAAGAGAATGAAAGAATTTTTTTAAAAAAAATTTGATGATAATAATTTTATGATCATTCTATTATATTTTGTTGTGTTTTTTCGATAGAGTTTTTCATAGTTCACAACTTATTATATTTTTAGGTTTTTTTTTTTTGGTTATGTATTATTATATTTATATATTTTTCCTTTTGCTATCATATTTCTTTTTCTAATATTTTTCTGCTCCTTTTGTTATATTTGTTGCTCTAATATTTCTACAACTAGAAATAACTAAAAATTAAATATTTATTTTTTTTCGTACTTATAGAAGTTTACAGTTTATATCCTCTTTCTATTATGAATATATTTGTTTTGTTGTAAATATTGCATTGGGTTTACTTCCAAAAATAAAGAAGTGAAACTTATAACATGTTACACAATTAAAAGTTAATCATTGCGATGTCTCAACTGGAAGATATTAAAAGATAACCTTGTACTTTATCCATATGCGTACTAAGTCTTTCTTCACAAACTCCAAATGCTATAAGAAAAACTAGAAAATCAGCACTATACGAGGAAATTAATATCAATCTGTCCAGACTTGAAATTCCTCTAAACCCTTCTTAGTGACATACCTAAAGTCACCTTCTATAATCATAATCTCATGGTTCCCATTTATAGTCAGAATTTTACCTCACGATCTCTCGGTCTTTCGGTTCAATTTCTCAATGAAATAAAGTATCTTAAGCCTTCTCCGCCTCCATCCAATTCATTGCCCAGTGGGATAACTAATGTGGATCCACCCGTCCATCGGTCAGAAGAATCAATCAATCCAGAGATCTTAAACGCTTTCGTGGACTTTTCAATATTGATATGAAGATCGATGATAGCAACTAGACGCTCTGTTTTCTGAAACGTCGTTTCAGAGTCTTGTTATGTAGATTACGATCTTGGAGACTCAAAAAGTGTTTTCTCTCTTTGTACACCATGAGGAAAAATTGGTTGGGAAGTGAAGATGAATCAAGATGTATTTCTAATCGACAGAGATAAGTTCTAGAGGCGAAGGTAATAGTAGAGATTAACGTCTTTTGATATGCATGTCTTGAATAAATAGCTGATGCGTCAAGAGATTAGAGGCTGTAAAACTAAGTGACGTGGACACTGTTAGGAGAGAGGAAATTGTACTTTTATATAGTATATAGATTTATAATAAGTTATATATAGAAGGAAAAAGATAAAATTATAGATTTGCATAAGGTGAATTTACGGTTTTAATGGAAAATCTACCTTACCATATTGGGAGAAAAATATGATTTTGTGGTTTAGAAACAAATAATTTATGGTTTCAGCAAGAAAGTGCAGCTTAAATATGTTATGTTTAAATTAATTTATGATAGGTTATATATATAGAAGGAAAAAAGATAAAATTATATATATCAAACTAATCTATTATATTAAATAGAGAGTCGTTTTGCTTAGGTGTCGCGACGAGATTAAAAGTTGGGACCTAAAATTATCGTTTTAGGTTTAATGATTTCGAGCTAATTACGATGATGCCATTAATATGTATACGTGTCTAGGTGACTGTGCGTTATCTGTATATTTGTCATGTTAGTAACGAATTATATGGTAAAAAATCATATAATGACATGTGTATTTATATTCTTTATATGACATTAATAATTAAAATTTCGAAGATTCTAATTTTTATAATAATATCTTGATATGTAGATAATATCATATATTATAGTATCTTAACTGTAAATACCTTTATCTCAGTCTATAAATAGAGGTCACCCTTCAACCTAAACTCATTCATCTCATCATCATACGTTGTGTAGTTTCTTTATTATTTTTTCGTTTTTTGCAGTTAAATTCGTTTTTTTTTATTTTTTTTGTTCATAATTATGATCTTAATAATCTTAGACGACTGCTTTTTAATTTGCAAATGCAAATATTAACCATGATTATGATCCAGTCAATCGATCGTTAGAGGTCTTAATCCTGACATTTTTTTGCATTGTAGTTTAAATTGTCTAGCTTATCGTTATTTTGATATGTTATGGCAAAAAAAATTTACTTGTCTTTTACGTGTTTATGTTTATACGTTAAACCTAATACTATATTTTGGTATTTTTTTATATCTTTTTAAAATATTTGTTCATGGGTGTATTCATTGTGATCGGTTTTATATTAATTTATGCATATATGGAACGGATATTCGAGCATAAAAATGTCTACCAATAGTAAAGCCCTTATGATCAAGAATTTATTTGTGTTATTTGCCTGTCGGTTCGAGGTAAACTTTCTGCAATTTCTTCTTCGCATAAAATTCGATTATTTGTGTAAATTTATATATATATATATATATCATATTTTTCATCATCTAACTCTTAATCTCGATTGATTTGGCATTGTAGATAGAATAGTTTACCTTATCATGCAATCGTTTTCATCGTCTAAATTATTTCTTTTGCTTTTCGCATTGATCTACTAATTCTTCTATAGATTTTTCGTTTTTGGACTAATATTTTTAATAGTTTTTTTACTATCTCATATATTTTTTTCAATTTATTGTAATTTTTTTATTAACTTAATATATTTATGTGATAAAATATATATTATAATGATTTATATTATTATTAATTAATTTATTTTATTTCATAATCCATCATTTACTCTTATATATTTTATTATTACTTATTTAAAAAATTAAAATTATTTTCTAAATATATATTCCATAATAAACCTAACAAACATATGTCCGTATGATATGCCATAATAATAAAATCATTATTTTGTGTAATATCAATAGCATTTTTTATATTTTCTAAATTATCATACACTTAATATATATTATTATGTTTGTTTTAATTGTAACGATAATTTAAGTTATAACAATTAATAGTTATTTTCAAAAAATAAATAAAATATTAAATTTAATTTTCCAAAACCCTAATTTCTGTATTTTATAAATATTTTAACCTCTTTAACTTTTTAATGACCTAATTCGTCGATTTGATTATAATTTAGAACATGGATAGAAGTTTTGTCCTCTTTAGAAACGTTTGTTATTGCTTAGTGTTAGGCTGTATTGCGAATATTGTTGACTCTGCACGTAAAAACAATGGGTTTCTTGGAATTTGGAATTCTGATGAGGATAGAGAAGCAACAACATTAGTTCTTGCAAATAAACATATCAGAATTTTTAGATATTCTTTCTATTCAACATGCTTCATTACCTCCAATTGATTGTACTATAAGTGTATTCTCCTTCTTCGTTAATTTGTGCTATTCCATATGTTTTTTCCTGTTTTAGTGATTGATAAATCGGATAAACCATGGAGTAGAAAGGAGGTTTTGCCACCTGATTTTGGTTTTTTTCAAGGAGAGAAAAGGATTTTTTTATTTCAATGATGATGTTATATTTAAGCACACCAAGTATCTAATGAAATTTCATAGCTAAACTAATGGTTTGAATTTCACGTCATCTTCTCGTAATACAACTTTGCATCGTATTGGACTCAGAAGTTTAAAGTTGGCTCTGGGCAGTAGCATGCATTGTTCTCATTCTTAGTTGTTATTGTTGAGATATGATGATGACGAAGATTGTTTCTTCTTGTGTAATTATTTGTGAAATCATATCATAGATTTCTTCTTCTTAGGTGATGATTGTTTTGAATTTTATTGTTCATTAGCAAGTATATTATCAGAAAGATAAAGCAACTGCTCATCAAGTTGCAAAAGAAAATTGTGCACCAAACGATGATAAAGTTGTATGTATCTCTCTCTATAAGTTTTAAGATTTGTATCTATTTTATATCTGTTTTAATATAATAGATTATACTACATCTACATGACATTCAGTTTTGACTTGCTTCTCTTTACCCCTGATATAATCAAACATCTTTACCACTGTACATTACGTAATCGCCTCCATCATTAAATATTCCAAAGATGCAACAAGTGACCAATTCGTGTTGAACCTGAGACTTGGAGGTGGTCGTAGAGAAAAATGACTCTTTGTTTCTTCTGATCTTACCAATGGGAGGAGACACTCTTTCTTCTTCCTTTAAAGTATTATAAGATTCACATAATCCTTTGTTTTTTAGGGTTGGCTTCATTTTTTATTATGGATATAATTAATATTTGTATTTTTTTGCTATGGGCATGGTTTTCGTTGTTGAATTATCATGCAATGTCCTAATTTTGGTGGAGTGCTTAAACGTTATATATGATCTTGCACTAACATGGACAAATATCAATATGTTCATATTTAGGCACTCTGTCAATTTTTGATATGTAAGGATCCTACGTACATGATAGTTTTATGTTCATCTTATTGATTTGCACTCATTTTTTATGAAATCCAACCATGTTTTTTCCCATGCTTTGAGTTCTTTAGGTTGGAGCTTTGATGATTTAAATTATGTTTTGGAGAGAGGAGACTCCAATTCAAAGGTCGTAACAGTTGCGCTTCACCTGAAAATTACATATTTAGAATAAGGAGTTAATTAGTCATTTTGTTTTAGTTTATTCAATTTGTTTTGAGATGTGATAATGTAAGTCAGTAAGTGGTATGCTCTGATTTACATGTTTCTTTCTTGTTAGCACCTTTGATGTTCATAAGTGATTATTAATGTAGTCCAATTTATTTTTATTCGCTTTGACGTATTCATTCGCCATTTTTCTTTAGCAGCTAATCCAAGTCTCTGGCAATTTTTTGAAACTCAATCATGAAATTTCATTTTTGGTAAAGAGAATATTTGGGACCGTTCAAATCATAATTTGAGAATTTTTTTCCCCTTCATTATATTATATGTTTCATATTCTTTATATATACCCCTTCTTGTTTTCTCTTTTTAGCTTGCAAATCAAATTCATAATTTGTTCTCAGAGCCCGATAATCGTGACTAGCATAGTCTTGCACCAAGTTCTTCACAAAGTAAAGAAATTTCAAGAGAAAACCAACGCGAATCTAGAGATTTGCACCTTGAATCAATCCAAAGGGTAAGTTTTATTGTTGTATATTCTGACACATTATTTTAACAATACATAAGTTTGGTTTTATTTCACTCTGGACCGAAATCGCTTGAGGCAGTAGAGCTTCATATAAAAGTTGATTCAGTTATATAACTCATTGACTATGATCTCACTATTTCTGAAAAACAAAGTGGAATCTATCGAAGGTGATGATGGCCAATACAACTGGTTCAATCTCTACACCATGGATCTCAATGAAGGCAAGTTGGTTTTGATACTAAAATGTAACATACACGTTAACCAATAGAAATTGATTTTTTCAATGAATCATACAACACCAGGTGGAGATCAATTGATGTATATCTAAATGCAATTTGTAACGTGACCAACATGTTGCCAGGAAAAGTAGAGGAAACGACTATCTCTCTCAAATATGTGTCAGGTGTTATACCTACTAAATATTAGAATGGAGAACATGTAATGTGTCTTTACCAGAATTGATTTATTTTTATTTGTGATTATTATGTTTCTTAAATCAGTCATGAGGGTGTTTTTTTCAGGTGTTAGAATGGATGTGAACATAGGACCAATGATTCTATCAATTTTCTTAGATACAAGATTACCTTGCGACAAAGACTATAGAATCAACCTCTTCAACGCACAAGTCAACCAACACCTCAATTGGCTCGACTCGAAATTTTATGGTTCAGTGATCTATGTTTCATTTGGAAGTTGAGCTATCTTGAAAGACGTGAAAATGTTGAGGTTGCGGTTGGACTTAACAAACCGGTTATAACTTCTTGTAGGTGGTTAGAGAAACATAAACAAAAAAAATCCCAAGCAACTACATAAATGAGATGAATGGGAAAAGATTGATAGTGAAATGGAGTCCTCAGTTTTGGTTGAGTAAGAGGTTTGTTATATATATGTTGATCTCTTTTAATTAATGATTTCAATTGCTGATGGTGTTCATTTTATGTTTGTAAACGTGTTGTATGCGTTCGTATCTATGTTGACCTTAGATAATGTTTTATTTCTTTGATCAGAGTTCCGTATTCATGTCTTTTAGTGTACAGAAAACCTTAGTATAAGCTCTCTTACAATTCAAATTTCAAATTCACTGTTGAATCTACTCCGAGTTCATTTGATCTGAGTATAGTCACCACACCAACTTCGGTTTCTGGCCCAAATTTGAATATAATAATCTCTCCGCCGCAGAAAAAATTGGTTAAGAAATCGAAAGTTTTGAATCATGAAGAAGCAAGGAAGAATATGAAGAAAGAGAAAAGCTCGCTGCTTACAAAAATGGTTTTAGAAGTTAGTTTGGTTATGTGTTTGGAATTAAAGAAGTTTTGAATCCCAAATTTACAGAGGAGATAGTGAGAAACGATGGTGAGAGATCAAAAGTTGCTTAAGATCTTGCTACAAAACTGAGAATCTTTAAAGATATGTTAAAGGTTTTTGCTAAGATTGTGAAGTTATCTGGTTGCAAAAGTTCCAATTCCAAATGGAAGATTAACAACGTAAGTTATATAAGCTTATAATAATCTGATCCCAAAGTTTCTGAATTTGTTTGACTGGTTTGAATTATGATTCAAGATGGTCCATTATTGATTCAAAATATTTTCTGTACAAATATGCTATTGAAGAAGTTAACAATTGGGGATGACCTTTGCAAACATCTAGATTGTTTCGTCCATTTCCATAATGGAGTAAACTTGAAAGAAGAATGTTCTATATCTTTTGGGTACCCAGTCATCTTTATCCATTTGCTAAATGATTAATGGGAAGAAAAGGAAAAGTGCCAACAATTATGTTTGTGTGGTAAAATTTTGTAATCAATTATTTTTTATTTTCTTTGGGATGTGTTTATATTAATTCTCCTTATGGTAAATAAGATTATATGCACTTTCAGTTTCATATTTTTAAGATTTTTTCTTCTTCTTACTTCGATTGATTATGCTACAAGGCATCAAAATGATACCTTAGGGTACCTATAATTTTATTATTATTATTACTTATTGGTGCGTAATTATTTTTATTAATATAATGTTTATATAAACAAGCTTATTTGCATTGTTATTTTCTTAGTATATGTATAAACTTTATTTTTGTATAGTAATGCTTTGATATTATGTTATTATTTATAAGTTCTATTTATTCCTTAAGATTTGAATAATTAAATTTTCATATATTAAATATTTTAACACTTAGAAATTTTTAAAAAGACTTATTATTGAAATGTATATCTATTTACCTGTTAAATAATCTTTCTATGTTGACAAAAAACAAATTCATATTTATATAAAATAATTATCAAAACATGAATGAACTAATTTATTTTATATCTAATAACATATATAATAAAAAAATTTATAAATTTTTAATATTTAAAAATGGATATGTTTTATATCTAAACATATTTTATTTTCGATATTTTTTGTTATGTTAATATCTTTAATTAATTTAAATATATATTATTCTTATGAAAGAAGCATAAATTCAATATCTCCATCTTTAAGAAATGTTGTTTTTATTAGTTAATATTTCAAAATTAAAAAGACGGAAATTTCATATTTATTTTACTTAAAATTCAAAATAAAAGGTAGATATGCATAAAATATTTATGATAAACCCCATATTAAAATATACAAGTTTCATAAATCATGAA
>OVBE01004468.1:0-23870 GCA_900406425.1 Iberis pinnata | reverse complement strand
TCAGTTAGCTCGAGCTAAGTGTTGGCCAACTTAGCCAGCTAAGTGGACTGAACACTATCTGGGCAGTTGGGCCGAGCTGGACGGTTGGGCGGTTGGGCGATTATGCTCAACTTGCACCCGTTCGGCCAAACGTGCCTGTTCGAAGGGGCGCGAGTTGGCAATGCGGTTTTCAAGCGGTTACGGGCCAACTCTATAAATAGAGCGCCCAAATGCCCATTTTCGCACACACTTAGACAGAAAAATTCTGAAAAATCCTTGAGATAAACTCGAAGGCTTGAAGGAAGGAAGAATCTGATCGTTGGGCTTGGAACGTTGAAGTAATCCGAGCCGGAAGTTGGGAGCGTTTGAAAATCAGTTTGGTAAACCGATCTTTGAAAGCAAAGGTGCGTGATAACTCTTAGGCTAGGTTCGGAAGGGAAAGTTCCGGTAAAATGGCCTGAATCCGAACCGGACCTATGCCTTGTCCGATATTTTCAAAATCTAACACTTAAGCCATAACCGGGACTGATTGGCTTGAACCGCAGTGATTTTCTGGAATCAAGATCAGTCCGGTTCTGCCTTAAGGAAAAATCACCGAATTGCTCAAATGTTGCGGATTCTAGCCTAAGTCCTGGATCGTTTGGAACATGGCTTAGGGAGATTGGGAAATCCGATCCAAGCCAGTCCGAACTGAAGGAATCATGGTCGAATTCTGAACATAGTAACCCAAAAATTAACTTATGAATTGACGNGAACATAGTAAACCGAAAATTAACTTATGAATTGACGGGTTAAATGGGTTAAAACGTGCATATAGATCAGATTGGAAAGCATAATTAACGCACTAAGTAACCGGTTGGATTACTTAACCGTTTTGTGACTTTCAGGTAGTAAAGGGGATTGCGGGAAGGAAAATGGCTTAGCATGAGGCTTCCTGGCCGCAAGAAGGGTGGTGATAAACTCGGGATAATTGTTAGGATCGTTATTATTAAACTTGTAATAGCCTATAGAGCAAAACTCTCAAGTTGTAACGAATCTTAAGTGTTATTAATAAAAATCCCGTTTTATCTAAGTAGCTTCCGCATTTTAAATCAACTCTAACTTTTAAAGGCTTAAATCGAATCTCACAATTGAACCTCATAAGAAAACGACATAAAAACGGCTAAGGCATTAAAAGAAACTGGGCTGGCCCGACTCACTTAGTGATTCGGCGTGTGATGGCCGTTCCGAACTTAGTGTACGGGATGGGGCGTCACAGTTCCTCCACTTCTAACACCTATTGAGATAGAATGTAATGCAAATGTATGCTATACTGACCTATATGCATATGAATATACCTAGAATGAATGCTAAATAAGATCTGAAATGCATCAAAATCATAACATATCATCTCCCCCAAACTTATCATTTTCTTATCCTCAAGCAAACCACAAAGGAAAGTAAGAGAGAGAGGTTTGGAAGTGGAAACCTTAGAACCAAAAGGTTAAGCTAAAATCTAGTGAACTAGCATCTCAAACATGATACATCATCAATCTCAAACTAGTATCACCAATCATCAAATTATTCATGCATTTTTACTATCCATTCTATTACTAAAGGTAAGTGATCCGCTTGTATAGTCTAAACTATCTTCTTACATTCAATTTTTTATAGGTGAAGCATGCTCAAATAATTATCTTGTAGGTTTCAATTGGTTAGGTTGAAAGGGGATTACAATGCATCAAAAGAAGGTTTACACAAAATCATTGGGTTATCTATCAAAGGGAGTGATTGAATTAGCAAAATCAAAATGAGACAAAGGGCAACGGGGAATACAATCTCTCAACTTCCATTTCTAATCATTCCCCAATTCTCAAGTCTTATTCTAACCATATTTCGAAAGTTCTAACCATCTTTTTCATTTTTAAGCTTCCTAGACCAACCATTCTTTCTAATCTTTCCTTCTTTAGGCTTTCGTTATTCTTCACTAAACTTACCACACTTCCCATGTACTATATCAAATTGCATTAGCTCTTTTGTATCACTTAATAACTTAGGTTATTCTTTTTATTTTATATTGCAATTTTCCTAGCCTCTCTTTTTATTTAACTTACAGCTCTTTACTTAGGGATTCTTTTACATTTTACTTTCAAATCTAGTGGAGATTAGTTAATCTTTTTCAAAGTCATCATTTCTTTCTTCCTTATTTCCCCAAACATCCTCCTTTGAAGTTTATACTACCAAACCACTTCTACCATTATCCCTTTAGAACAAGAATCATAACCATTTCTAGAGCTAAACTATTAAAAGCTTCTCAACACCCAACATCTCCATTCCTAACTACCCTTCCTAAATGCTAGATGATATCATCAATCTAGCTAAATGGAAGTTTTCAGTTGTCGCCCTTTATTCTCTTGAGTTTTTTCTGATCATCACTAAAGAAATGAAACTCGCAAGTGTTTGGGTAATCGGGTTTTAAAGTGGAGAGGGAAATCATCTTAAAAATGAGAATGACCGGTTTAGCCATAAGTGTTTAGTTGTTGGGTGAGTAAACCATTTTTAAAGTAATTAAGCCTTGAAGTACACCAAGATAGCTATTGAGCAAGCTAATTAGTAATTCAAATTATGTCCAAATAGCTATAAAGACATCCTAGAGCTAGCAAGCTTCAAAACTAAACCAATACATGACACAAACTTCGAGATCCAAGACATGAACTTCAAGACTTTTCAAGACTACTAGAATGTTCAATCATATATATCACACTTGAGATGCTAATTCAAAAGGCTAGAGATTAAACTCTACAATGCATTATCATCATTGGCTTCCTATGCAAATACAACATACTGCAACCTAAAGCAAATTTCTAAATGAAGCTAATTTCAATCTTTTTGAAGGTTTTTGAACAAATTTCGATTTTTCTTTGGATTTTTTTTTTTTTAAAACCTTAGCTATTCACAATGAAAATGATGCATGAAAATAAAATATACAAAATAGAACATGATATGAGATATTGTCTCTCCCCCAAACTTAGTTCACACAACCCCTTGTGTGAAAAATAGTTCGAAAGAGAGACCGACAAACTACAGAAACATAAAAGAAAAGAAATGAATGAATATGTACCAATTTTATAAAATCCAATCAAGGAAAACATTTGCTATATCCTTATGATTCAAAGCTATTCAACTCAAAACTCAAACATGTCATCATGATGGAACTCCAAAGATTTAAAAAATTCAACTCCAGTGGTTTAAAGAATTCAACTCCAATGCACTTCATCATGTTTAGATATGTACCTAACAATTCTCTTAAGCTTGAAATTGAAATTCAAAGATTACAACATTTTGAGAATTAATCAAAGTGCAATGGATAATTGTAGTTAGTCTCTTCCATTTAGCATAAAATCATTCTCAAGAATCTAAAAAATCCACAATCTAGTAATTCCCCCACACTTTTTTGAAACTTGTTCAAGAACCCTAATTCTAAAATTTTGACAAATTATGGAATTGAGGCTCAATCACTCATAGAATTGAGGCTCAATCACTCATGGAAATAGAAATGTATCAAGAACCCAATGATTTTCTAAGTCCAAGAGTTCGATCCTAAATTATTAGAAAAATCGATTTCCAATTCGGGTGAATAGTAACTCACGAAAATCATGTGTTTTCGAGTCATACCTTGGCTTAGTGAATGGAAATGAAGTTGGAATTAGTTTTAAAAGACTTGAAAATATGAGATATAGCAAGAAGTAGCTTTGAATTTGGTTGAGAAATGAGTTGAAAATCAAGATTTTTTCAAATTTTTGAGAGAAAAGCTTGAAGAGATCGATATGGGAGAAGATAAGTAAGGAGAATGGGGTTTATAATAGGGTTAAAACTGGTTTAGAATCGGTTCGAATCAAAAATAGAAGAATATTTTACCTGGGATCGGTTTGGCCAACCGATATGCCCAAACCGATCTGAGCCTTTGTGTATGCGAATTTTTCTTGGATTAGTTTGGCTTACCAACTGCTAACAATCCAAGTCCCTGGAAAAATTTGATTTCTTCTGGATCGATTTGGCTAAACTGATCTACCAAATTGATCCTGCTCACTGGAAATGTAAAAATGTTCAGATCGGTTTAGCTAAACCGATCCTGCTCAAATTTCTTCTTGGAAACATATCAAATCTGCGTCAAACCACACTCAAACTTCCCATAAGTTAGAAAACCCAAATTTATGTCAAAATAAACCTAAAAACTGAAGAAAAGACTTAAGTCAAAAGTATGTGTACAAAGGATACCACGGGATTTCCTCCCAAGAGGGCTTTTTTAAGTCACTAAGCTTGACTTCTTTTTGAATTCTATTAACCCTGAGATGGTTCCCCAAAGAGAACTGAGGTCCCTTATGAAATGACTCTATCAACTAGATAAGGCTTGGTTCTATGCCTGTTCACCGTGAACTTATCTCCAGCTTTGAAATCAAAGTGACCGCTCCATAAGGTAAGACTTCCTCGATTACAAATGGACCGGACCATCTTGTATTCAATTTCCCTAGAAATAGCTTGAGTCTTGAGTTGAACAGTAATACTTGATCACAATCTTTGAACTCTCTGACCAAAATATTCTTATCATGAAATGTCTTGATTCTGTTTTTGTAAACCTTAGAACTTTCATAAGCTTCAAGTCTAATTTCCTTAAGTTCATACAGATTCATTTCTCTCTTTTATTGAGCGGTTTTGATGTCAAAGTTCAAAAGTTTAGTTGTCCAAATTTCCTTGTACTCGAGCTCCACTGACTAGTGGCATGCTTTCCCATAGAGAAGCTGGAACGGAGTGCGTCCTATAGGTGTCCTGAAAGTTTTCCAAAGGTCCATAATGTATCATCAAGCTTGGTTGATCAATCTCTCCTCAAATTTCCTACAACCTTTTCCAGAATGGCTTTGATTTGTTTGTTGGAAACTTCAACTTGCCCATTTGTTTGGGGATGATAAGTGGTTGCCACTTTGTGCTTCACCCCATGCTTCATTTAATATATTCTAAAATTGCTTGTTGATGAAATGAGATCCCCCATCACTTATGACTACTTTTGGAATTCCAAACCTGGGAAAAATCACACTCTTAAACAACTTCATAACCACTTTCACGTCATTGGTTGGACATGCGATGGGTTCAACCCATTTTGAGACATAATCAACAGTTACCAGAATATAATTGTTTCCAAATGATCGAGGGTTGAAAGGTCCTATGAAATCAATACCCCAAACATCAAACACTTCAACTTCCAGAATTATATTACGAGGAATTTTATTTCTCTTTCCAATGTTTCCATCTCTTTGATAAGGATCACACTTAGAAATGAAGTGGTGTGTATCTTTGAACATTTTTGGCCACCAAACACCAGCTTGTAAAATCTTCTAAAAAGTTTTGAATGTTGCAAAGTGACCTCCATAGGTGGAACCATGGCAATGCTCCAAAACGCCTTTCACGTCTTCCTCAGCTATGCATCTTCTAAATAACTCATCCAAACCTTTCTTGTAAAGAAAAAGATCATCCCAATAGTAATGATCTACCTCTTCTTCCTTTGAATACGGTTATATTTCCTTCTAGACGCCTTGATAACCTTCTTAGACAAGAAATTATTAGCTGGACAAGTCCTTAATGTACATAACTTTGTATGTGCATATTCTTCATTAATCTGAAAAGCTGTTTGGTGCATAATCTGATTTTGTTGAATGTTCCTCTATATCTTTATCTTGATCTTTTATTCATAATTCAATACTCCCCCCCCCCTCAATCTTAACCATGATGAATGGCTAAGCTTATAACTATGAAACCTACCTTATTAAAAACCTCAATGGGAAAACCCTTTGGGACAAAACCCATTGAGGGAAAAAGAGTATAAGCTTCATGGTAAGGGTCTTCTACTCTTGATGAAGATATGTGAGTCCAAGATTCTCATGAATGAACACCTTTAAACTTGCCGTCTTGGTGAAAGTATCAGTCAATTGATCAGAACTTCTTGTATAACATGGAAGGATGACTCCTTGTTCTACCATTTGCCTAACCTTGTGGCAATCGACTTCTATATGTTTAGTCCTCTCATTAAACACATTGTTGGATGTGATATGGATTGGTGCTTGGTTTTTACAATGCATGGTGACTGGTGTCTTGATCTCAATACCCAATTCCTTTAGCAAACCCTTTAGCCAAACAATCCCATTTGTAAGGTTCCTCATTGCTCTATATTTTGCTTCATCACTTAAACATGAATCTTTTGTTTCTTGCTTCTCCAAGTCACCAAATTTCCACCAATGAATGTACAATATCCCATAGTAGATTTCCTATTTGTTCGATATCCAGTCCAATCCACATCACAATAGCCAAAGATTTATGTATTCTGTTACATCCCATCCATACACCTTGTCCAGGAGCTCCCTTAGGTATCTTAGAATCCTTTCAACCATGCCCCAATGATGCATTTTTGGAGATTTCATATGCTGGCTAACCTAATTCACAACAAAATAAACGCGAGGCCTTGTGATGGTTAAGTAAATGAGCTTACCAACCATCCTTCTATATCAGTGTTAGTCCTCAAATGGCTTGTCTTCAATATCCCCCTCTCTTATGGCTTTGTAACCTTCTTCTAGAGGAGTCTTTGCTGGTCTTGTTGCTATCTTTCCTATTTAATTCAAAAGATTAAGAGTATACTTTCTTTGTGATAGGTGTATTCCCTCTTTGGATCTACAAACCTCTATCCCAAGAAAATATTTTAGTTCTCCAAAGTCTTTAATGTCAAACACAGATTTAAGAAACTGTTTAGTATCTAGGATTCCTACCTTGTCATTCCCGAAGATGAGAATATCATCAACATAAATGAGAATGACTATAATACCTTCTAGAATTTTTAGAGTAAAGAGGGTATGATCTCCTTTAGATCTTTTGAGAACCTCTTGTTATCAAGGTGGAACTCAATTTGTGGTATCATGTCCTTGGTGATTTCTTGAGCCTAAGGACCTTTCTTTGAGACACAAAACTTTCAAGACCAGAAGGAGGGTACATGTATACCTCTTCTTCTGATTCCCCTTGCAAGAATGCATTCTTGACATCCATATGCCAAAGATCCCATTCAAGGTTAGTGGCTAAGGAGAGTATAACTCTTACTGTGTGGAGTTTTGCTACTGGTGCAAAAGTATCTAAGTAGTCTTCTCCATAGGTTTGAGTGAACCCTCTTCCAACCAGCCTTGCTTTATTCCTCTCAACATCCCCATTACTCTTGTATTTGATTGTGAAGACCCACTTGGAACTCACATCCTTCTCTCTTTTAGTAAGATCAATTTATGTCCAAGTTTGATTTGTTTCCATAGGTTTTAACTCATTATCAACAACCTCTCTCCATTCCTTTTTCTCAATATCCTGTCCCTATGTTCTTGGAACTACTCCTTGGTCTAATTTACCCACAAATGCTTGATTCTCAAGGGGAAATTGAGATAAGGAGCACATTTCTTGTATTGGATGTGCTACAGCCTTGTTGTTGTAGTACACCCTTGTATCAATCCAGTTTGATGATGGCTTTCTAATTCTTGTACTTCTCCTCAAAACAGGTTGTTTTGTGTTTTCTCTTGTATCCCATCTTGACCATGACTTGTTGAACCAAAATTCTCATCAGCTGATGCATTTATTTCTTGAATATTCTGTTCATCTTGTCCAATTTTAGATTGTGTTCCCCCCTCATGATCATAATGGGGTACACCTTCATCCATAGGAGTTGGTGTGTTTTGAGGAGTTGGAGATGAATTGGGAGTTTCTGTTGGGGCTGATTGTTGATTTAGGCCTAAAAGAATGAGCAAATTCCTTAAATTGGTGGCCCTATCCGAAGGTGAGTTTGATAAGTCTTTTAAATCTTCTCAATTCTTCTCATCTTGAAAGCCTTTATTCTCTACAAACTTCACATCCCTGGATATAAGGATCTTTCTTGTTTCATGTACATAACATTTGTACCCTTTTGTGTTGTTGAATATCCAATGAACATAACTTTAGTGCTTTTAGCTTCAAGCTTGTTTTTTTGTTCTCCTGGAATAAACACAAAACAAACACAACCAAACACACGTAAGTGATTGATATATGGTTTTATCCTGTTTAGTACCTCAAATGGAGATATGTCTTGTAATATCTTGGTTGGATTGTGGTTGATTAAATAACTTGTTGAAACAACAACATCTTCCCAAAACCGATTGGGCACATTTTTATGGAACATTATAGATCTAGCCACCTCCATGAGATGCATATTCTTCCTCTCAGCCACCCCCATTTTGTTGTGGTGTGTAAGGACAGCTTGTTTGGTGAAGAATTCCATTTTTGTAACGTGTTTCTTAAAAGCATTGCTTGTATATTCTCCTCCATCATCTGATCTAAAAATTTAGCATTGAACTGGATAGAGACATAGGTTTGAAAGTTTATAAATGCTTCTAAGACCCTATTCTTTGATTGAAGCAATGTTATCCATGTATATTTTGATTTCTCAGCTATGAAAGTAACAATGTATTTATGATGTTCTCTAGATTCACATAGTGAGGTCCAAACATCAGAATGAATCAAACCAAAACAGTTTTCATAGATGGTTGTAGAATTGGGAAACACTGATTTACAATATTTACCAAGTATACAAGCTTCACAATCATCATTTTCAAAAGATATACTAGGCAACATAATCTTTAAAGCTCTAAAGTGAGGATGTCCTAGCCTAGCATGCCAAATAACATTGTCCAAAAAAATGAAAAACAAAAGATAGGGATGAGTTAAGCTTGTTGTCTCCTAGAACATACAAGCCATCCTTGGTTTCTCCCATACCAAGCACCTGTTGAGTTTTAATATCCTGAAAAGATACATCATTAGGCCCAAAATAACATTGCAATTCAAGTCATTTGTGATCTTCTTAACATATAAAAAATTAGATGTGAAGGTGGGCATGTAAAACGCTTTAGAATTCGTTTTCAAATAGCTTAAGACTACCAATGCCTCTAATATGGATCTTATCACCATTAGCAATCACAACGTTTTCTAGAGTATGTTCTAGGTTCTTTATTAAGTCTAAGTTGCTAATCACGTGGTGAGAAGCACCCGAATCTATTATCGAGTCTTAGTGTTACTATTAACAGTTTTAGCATGCAAAAATTCACCTATCATATTACCAACAACATTACCAGACTTGGAGGCTTCTTTTAGAGCCTTTAGGAGAGCATCTATATCACTTTTCCTCACAAATTCATCAGGGGCAGTAGAAGTGATTTGAGATATGTAGGAGACCAATGCTAGAGACTTGTTTCCATCCACTTGGTTAGATGATCCAGCCTCATTTTCTTTTGTCTTGAGAAAGATTTTCCATTGTACCATTGTATTCATTGTTATTTCTTGGCTTAGAACCATTGTTGAAACCTTTAGGCCTGAGATGGGGATGTAGAAACCATCACTCATCCTTCATATGCTCTTCTTTCTTGCAATGCTCATAAATAAAATTCTTCTTATCATCTCCTTTGAAGAAGCTCTTGTTTGTCATTACCAATTCTTTCTTTCCTCCAGACAAACCATGGGAACCTTGCTCCCTTTGAATTTGTTAACAGACGTCTTCTAGAGATGGTAGTTTGTCAGCTCTTAAGATATGCTTGACTAGATCATTGTAGGTAGGGTTAAAAGTAAGTAAGAGACCAAACACTTTATCTTGTTCTCTTCTTTCATTTAAGATAGCAACATCTAAGGAAGGAGGTCTGAGAATTTCTAGTTATGCCCATAAAGCTCTAAATTTCCCAAAATGTTTTGTAAACTTCAAATCTTCTTGAACTAGCTCATTGATTGCCTTTTTGACTTCATACACTCTTCTCAGGTTTGAGACATTCCCATAAACGTTGTAGAGTGTGTCCCAAATCTCCTTGGAAGATTCACAGTAGGAATTGGCTTCTAATATAGGTGCATCAAGTGAGCTTTGTATGATTCCCAATTCCATTTGGTCCTTTTGGAACCATTTATCTTCTTCTTCACTTGTAGCATCATCTTTGTCACCATCTTTGATACTTTCTTTTGACCGAAACAGTAGGAGCATCCTTAACAACATGCCTGCATAGCCATTTGCCTCCTAGGACTGTCTTTATGGTTCTTGACCATAAGAGATAAATCATTCCGTTTTAAAAGACAGGAACTACCAAGTTCTTTTGATTTTCCATTGTTAAAGGTTAAAAACCAGAGAGAAAATTGAACGGAATCCAGAATAAAACCAGGAAGATAAGGATGAAGAATGAATAAACTAAACTGATTAGAGAGAGTAGAATAGGTAGAATATATGGAAAATAAAGGAGAGGAGCTTATTGCTCTGATACCATGTAAGAATTAGTGAGATTTGAGATTTAACATGATGAAGAACATGAAGAACATATTGGGAGAGAAGGAGAAACAAAATAAAGTTAAGAGATGTATATTTCTCTACTCTATCTCAATTGTTTTCTTACAACATATTTAATAAATTCTAATAGAAAGAGGAAAGAAGAAACAAGATATTATCCAACAGATTATACAATGTGGTAGAGAAAGAAACTTGTTGGAGAAGCGCACACTTCCATAAGTTGACTTGTGATCTACATCTTCTCTCTTTGAATCTCAACGGTTATATTGCCTTCTAGAACCCTTAATCACCTTCTTAGACAAGAAATAATCAGCTGGACAAGTCCTTAATGTACATAACTTTGTATGTGCATTATTATTCATTAATCTGAAAAGCAGTTTGGTGCATAATATGATTTTTTTGAATGTTTCTCTGTACCTTTATCTTGATCTTGTATTCATAATACAATTGCTCTTTACCTTTATCTTGATCTTTTATTCATAATTCAATACTATCCTCATTCTGGAAAAAAGATCCACCACACAATTTTCTATCCCCTTTTTATCCACTATCTCCATATCAAACTCTTGTAGTAGTAGAATCCATCTCAAGATTCTTAGTTTGGTGTCTTTCTTAGCATAGACATGCCTCAAGGCTGCATAATATGTGTAAAAAATAACCTACAAACCAACCAAATAGCTTCTAATTTTCTTAAATGCAAAGATCACAACTAGTAGCTCTTTCACTGTTTTTGCATATTTTCCTTGAGCTTCATCCATAGTTCTAGTAGCATAGTAGATCACATGCACTTTCTTGTCTATTATTTGTCCCAAAACAGCTCCAACTGCATAGTCTCATGCATCACAAAAATTTTCAAAAGGATAGTCCCAATTTGGAGCTTGAACTATCGAAGTAGAAACTAATGCTTCCTTAATGAGATAAAAAGCCTTCAAGCATTCATAATCAAATACAAATTCAGTTTCCTTGCAGAAAAGCCTTGTTAAGGGTCTAGCTATCTTGAAGTCCTTGATGAATCTTCTATAGAAACCTGCATGTCCAAGAAAGCTTGTATCCTGAGGACTCATTATGCAAATATTCCTCATCTCCATTCTTTGTCAATGCGGTTTGGAGATGCTCTTTCTCATTCAGCTCCTTCAATAACTCATCAGCAAGTTCATTCATTTCTTCTGTGGAAAAAATATGTGCCTCAACGGTCGGATTCTTCATAGCCTCTTGGATGTCAAAAGGCATCTTCATCTCCTTTCCCATGTTCAATTGAATCTTACCTTTTTGCACATCTATCACAGCTCCTGTTGTGGCTAGGAACGGTCTTCCCAAGATCAAAGGATTCCTTGGCTCTTCATTCATCTATAATACCACAAAATCAATGGGTATTTTGGCCATTCCAACCTTAACAGGTAAATCTTCTAGTATCCCATGGGGAATCCTCACGGAACGATCTGCTAATACCAAAGAGATTTTGTAAGACTTGAACTTGCTAAAACCCAACTTCATTGCAACCGAGAGAGGCATTAGACTAATAGATGCACTCAAATCACATAGGCACTTGTTGAATGACAAAGGTCCAAGTGAACAAGGCAATGTGAATGATCCAGGGTCAGAGAGCTTCTTTGGAATTGAAGTCTTTATGATTATGGCACTACATTCTTCACTAACTACCACCATTCCCTTGATTTCTTTGCCCTTTTTATGATATCATCCTTAAAAAACTTCTTATATGGAGGCATAAGGGTAATGGCATCAAGGAGTGGAACCTTGATCTCGGTATCCTTCATGTATTTCTCAAAGATTCCTTTGTACTTCTCCATAATCTCTTTCTTGAACCTTGATGGGAATGGTAACCTTGGAATGTAAGGTGGTGGAACAAAAGGTGTAACTTTCTTTTGTTGAGCGGGTTGTTGTTTAGCACGGATTGATTTGCTTCTAGTGACTACATCATCAGCTTCATTTAAACTCAAATCCTCCCTAACTTGGTCTACACAATCCTCAGTGTTTTGAATAGGAGCTTCGCGACTTGGTAACTCCTTTCCACTTCTCAAGGTAATGGCATTGATGTGGCATAGTCTATGGGGTTCTGAACAGATTTTCCTAAAAGTTGAGTTGTATGCTTTGGTGTAGAAGATGAGGCACTCATGCTTTCCAGGAACTTGACTTTAGAGTTCAATGTTTCAAACTTCATGTTTAGACCATTGTATGAGCAATCCATGTGGGTTTTGCGGTCTGCAAACTTCTTTGAATTGTCCATTGCACTATTAGCTTGCCCTTGAAGAATTTGTTGTAAGAATTCCTAAACATTAGAGTGTTGAGCTTGTGGTTGTTGATATGGTAAACCAAGAGGTTCTTATTGCTGAGAAACATAGCCGTGATGTTGTTGTTGACCATAATAGATCAAGGGCGTGGCTCGTTGATGTCGTTGAGGTGGATAGACTTGATCTTGGGGAGTAACTACATTATTGATTCTGTAGGAAAGGTTGGGGTTGCTCGTGTAACTGATGAACCCTTTGTTGTATCCCCTTAGTTCTGAATGTAGCTTACTTTCTCTTGTTGATCACCCTCCCCAACTTGAATATGAATGTGCTCTTCCTCACTGATGAAATGGACCTATTGTTGCTGAGCAAAAAGTAACATATCCAACTTATCATTCAAAGATTGGTTATCCTTACTTTTTTTCTTATGTTCAGAGCTGGTTTTAGGAGTGTAATCATAGTCGTCACTGTAGAACCCATCAGATTGAGCCAAATTCTCAATTAGTTCCCAACCATCATCCACATTCTTGTTGAGAAAGTTTCCATTGCTTGCAGTATCTAGGAGCATTCTTACCTTGGGTAAGGCACCGCGGTAAAGAGTATTAAGAATTAATTTCATGCTAAGTCCATGATGTGGACATTGCAAGGTATAACTCTTGAACCGTTCCCAAGCTTAACAGAACAGTTCATCATGCTTTTGTGCAAAACTGGAGATCTCATTACGTAACCTTGCAGTTCTGGAAGTAGAGAAGAACTTGGTAAGGAAAACTTTCTTGCATGTGCCCCATGTTGTGATTGAGTTCCTGGAAAGATATTTCTCCCATTAATGAGCTTTGTCACCAGAAGAGAAAATAAAAAGACGGAGCTTCAAAGCATCTTTGTTAACTCCATTGATCTGTGTGAGACTACAAAGTCTGTCAAACTCAACAAGATGGTCTAGAGGATCTTCCATTGGCAAGCCATGAAACTTGTTTCCTTGAACCACAGCAATCAAGCTATCCTTGATTTCAAAGTTGTTGGTGGTGACGTCTGGTGGAACAATCTGTGGGTTCCCAGAGTTTATCGTATACAACCAGACTTCATCATGGGCGACCAGACTTTGTCGTGGGTGACCATACTTTATCGTGGGCGACCAGAATTGATCGTGGGCGACAAGAATTTATCGTGGGCGACTAGATTTGTCGTGGATGACCAAACTTTGTCGTGGGCAACAAAACTTCATCTTGGGGGACCAGAATTTGTCATGGGTGACCAAACTTTGTTGTGGGCGAACAGAATTTGTTGTGGGCGACCAAAATTTGTCATGGGTTACCAGACTTCATCATGGGCGATCAAACTTCATCGTGGGCAACCAGACTTCATCGTGGGTGACAAGACTTCGTCGTCGGCGACCGTACTTTATCGTGGGCAACCATACTACATCGTAGGCTACCATACTTCATCGTGTAAAACCAGAATTTGTACTGGGCGACCAAACTTTGTCGTGGGTGACAAGAATTTGTCGTGGTCAACCATAATTCATTGTGGGCAACCAAAATTCATCGTGGGCGACCAAAATTTGTCATGGGAGACCATACTTTATCATGGGAGACCAGACTTCAATGTAGGCGACCAGACTTCAACGTGGGCAGGCAATACTTTAGCGTAGGCGATTGGACTTCGTCGTACTAGACTGGGCAAAACGATCAGTTCAAGCAAGTGCACCGGTCATTCTAGAAGTAGTGTGAATGTCGTGGTTCCATGGATACCTTGTGGCATACCTTATTCGTATAACACCAAGATGGAAAAGATTTCAGGTTATATGAAGAGGTGTGAAAACGTTGTCTTTGTTCCCTGCGATCAAAGAGAGGATTTGGGAGTGTTAGGCTCTTATCCACATTTCTTATGATTTAGAAGAAGTTCGGAATGTTACTTGCAACGAGGAGGATGTGGTTGCCAAGATCTGAACCCGCTTGGCGCCAATGACTTTACGATGTCTAGCTATTATGAATGTGAAAAGTGCATGCTTTTATCTAAAAAGAGCATGTTCCCTGTGTAGGTTATGTTTTTAGTTTGTTAGGAATGGCCGTGTGTGGCTCTGAATCCCTATTGCCTTACGACTTTTGTAAGTAGATTATGTTGTGTAAATATGTGAATGGTTATTGAGACAAGATTACGAGTGGTCACTTTGAATCCTATTCTTTGATGGTCACTACGTCCGTTCATCCGTTTTGAATGTGAGTTTTTTGAAAAATCTAATTTTCAGGTTTTGTGAACTTGCGGATGTAAGTGAAGAGACAAATTTAGGGATCTTGTATCGGTTAGATACTATGTCTAGAGATGTTAGAAACCAGTGTGCTGGGTTTAGGGCAAGACTTAGGCTTACTCTCAGTTTTAGGGTGAGCAATGACTATTCCGGCTTATGTGTCCCATTTGAGATTTTTGCCTGTCTTCGTCTCGATATTGAAGTATGTGATAGGTTATCAACTTATATGACTTGCATCAATCGAGATACGAGCATCTCTCCAAAGACAATTTCTAAGTCGTTCGAAAGTGCTGACCAAAGTTTTGGTTTTATAGCGCTTTATCCTTGTGTCGGATGATAAGAACCAATCTTACGAGAGGTTAAGTGACTGGTTCTTCTGTCAAGGCCAATCCACGGGTTTGATATAGGAGTGTTTGCTCGTTTTAGTTTTATAGTGTATGGTGACTGTGTTTGTACGAGTTTGGAAGTTTGTTGTGATCAGCAACAAACATGATGGTAGATGCTACAATTTTGAGTCTTCACGAAGGATGTGTGTTTGAGACGATGTTAGTGCGTATGATTGTTTGATCTTCCAAGATGGTGTTTTCATCGAGGAAAGTACTTTTGTCAAAAAACGGTACTTCAGGCGTCTGCGACATCTCGCTATGTTGAAGATTGATTTTTCTTTGACATGCCGCATTTCTTGATTGAAATGTTTGCGGGCTTGAAGATGTATTAGCAGTGCTGCAAGGGTTTTTTTAACCTTTTGGTAGAAAAAAATTGGTTTGTTTGCGAGAGTCGTTTCCTAAGCGTTGTCAATTTTACGAAAATTGTATCAAAAAATATTATCGAGCTTACTTTTACGAGAGTTTGTACGCAAAATGTTGTCGAGTTCAACTTTACGAAAGTTGTTCAAAAAAATTGGTTTGTTTGCGAGAGTCGTTTCCTAAGCGTTGTCAATTTTACGAAAACTGTATCATAAAATATTATCGAGCTTACTTTTACGAGAGTTTTTACGCAAAATGTTGTCGAGTTCAACTTTACAAAAGTTGTTCGGTAAAATGTCGCAGAGTTTAATTTTATGAAAGTTTTTTCGTAAAAATTTTGTCGAGTTTAATTTTCGAAAGATGTTTCGTAAAATTGTCGAGTTTAATTTTACAAAATATATTTTGTAAATATTGTCGAGTTTAATTTCACGAAATATGTTTCGTAAAATGTTGTCGAGCTTAACTTTACGAAATTTATTTCGTAAAAATTTTTTGAGCTTATTTTACGGAACATATTTCACAAAATGTAATCGAGTTTAATTTTATGAAAGTTGTTTCGTAAAATATTTTTGAGTTTAATTTTACGAAAGATGTTTTGTAAAGTATCGTCGAGATTAGTTCTATGAATGCTATTTCGTAACATATATTTGAGTTTCATTTTACGAAAGTTGTTTCGCAAAATGTTGTTTAGGATCGGTTTGAGTTATGTTTTACCTGGGTGTTTTTAAGCAAATCGTAGATTGTTGTGTTTAGCCGTAAATGTCGAATATGCTTGTAAAAAAAGAGAATGGCGAAATTTTCTTAGTAGAAACACATTTTTCTTAGTGCCGAAAAGTTTCAAAAATATCAAGTACACGGATGCAGATAGTTTGACATATGGGAGTATACNCCTTCCCCCCCCCCCCCCCCCCTTTTGCGAGGGGGATAACTGCACTTTTCTTGCAAAAATTTTCCTATTAGCCTTTTCAGGAATCAAGCCGTCTCGTGGTTAAGTTCGTTGTCGTGAAAGATTGATTACTCGCTTCGCGATGTTATGTCGTCCGATTTAGCTGCGGTGGCTACGGTTAGGTCGACGACTTTTTCTGGCGTTGGTTGCACCATTTTTTCAGGGATGTTGTGCTTGGAGGCTTGTTTGGATTCCTTAGGTTGAATCATTTCTCGAGTTGACGAATCTAGTTCGTCTTTTTTCGAAGTGTTTTCAGCCTTTTGTGAAGCGTTTTCAGTCAAAGGCTGAGTTTTCTTCGCTCGTTTGGGTCCGACGGTGGGTGTCGTTGCGGCCCGTCTTAGTTTATGCTTGGTTATGAAGCATAGTCGCGACTGTTTTTACCATCCCCAGATTGTGGATATTCTGTAGGAAATCGGGAACTTGATGCCTAAATGTTAAGTCGATAGGAGTAACATCCCACATCCAAGACCCATAGAAATTGAGAGTAACATCCCAGAAAGTGGAACCACGAAGAAGGAACCTCTTGGTCCAATCAGACCAAAAAGAACTAGTGTTAGAATGCAACCGCCAAACAAAAGCTAGAGAGAATACTGTTGAGGTGTCACCAAAGTCCCGAATACAAAGACCACTTGCAGTCTTCAGCTTACACACTTCTGACCAGGAAAGCTTGGACCTATGATGATTAGTTGGGGAGCCAGACCATATGAAGTTGTTGCATAAGATGTTTATTTCTCGTAGACAACACTTTGGTAGGCGAAACGTAGACTACCATAAATTTACCGTAATCACCACTACCAATTTAATCAATTGAATGCGACCTGCAATAGAAAGTACCTTTGTGGACCAAATAGTCATGCAGGATTTAATGCGATCAATAGTGGTTGATAGTCATTTCACGTCAGCTGCGTGGTAGTGAGAGGAAGGCCGAGTTATTTCATTGGGAGGGTATCTTGCACCGCAGATATGACAATGTCCGAATAAGGGATAGCTGTAAGGAAAAGGGAGGATTTAGCCATAGTTACAAATAGCCCCGAAGCCCGACCAAATATTTCTATTACGTGTAAGATCCCATCAAGGGAGAAAGGTTGGCCATTAGTGAAAACAACAATTTCATCGACGAAGGAATTGTGTTAAGCCATTTTCACGACGAAGAGGGTGGTAACCAAACTGATCATGAGTAGTTTCTGCACCCAAAAGCTTTGAAAGAACATTATTAGCAACTACATATAGGTAAGGTGATAGTGCACAAGCTTATCGAATTCCCCTGAGAGCTCGGGAAAAAATCAGCAGTTTCACCATTGACGACGATAGAAAATGTGGCAGTGTAGATACAAAGACGAATCCAGTGAATAAAACCAAGCGAGAAGTCCATTACATGTATAACATAAAGAATAAAATCCCAGTTAATCTTTTGAAAAGCCTTTGAAATATGTAGTCTTAAAGTACACCATGAGGAGACTGATGGTTTGTGATAGTCTTTGAATAGCTCCATTGTGAGCATAAAACTCTTTAGGAGAAGCCTGCCTTTGACAGATACAATGTGGTTAGGGGAAAAGAAGTTGGGTAGATAGAGCTTCAGTCGATTGGCTATGATCTTGGAGATAACTTTGTAAACAATTTTACAACAAGAGATAGACCGGTAATTCTTAACGGTTTGAGAGTTATCTCCTTTCGGAAAAAGAGAGACCAAGGTGGCATTTACTCCACGTGGGAGAAACCCAAACAATAAGAACGATTGGGAAAATACAACAAATCATTCCCAATAATTGACTAAGTCGCTCTGAAGGACTCTGTTGTGTAACCGTCAGGACCCGAAGCTTTGTTAGTTGGCATAGAGATGAGCATTGCATGAATTTCCTCAGCGAGTACAGGACAAGACATAGAATCGGCTGTTGCAGAGGAGCAAAAATAATCAAGAAGCTGAGCAAGTGATGGTGAGCCTAATGTGTCGGTGGTGACTTCTTGTTGAAGAAACATTTTGAAGTGAGCTGCCGCAACTTCTTTAATTGAAGCCAAATCTTTGATTGTTTCACCTATGGGTAACACTAATCACTTGATGGTATTCTTAGAAACCCAAGAGCATGCATTGCGATGAAAGAATCCCGTGTTATGGTCACCTTGGCTGAGCCAAGTAAGTCTTGATTTTTTTTAATAAAAAATCTCTCCAGCCCGAGCAAGAAGAAGATTGCAATGACGGGCAGCGGCAGCTTCCTCGACTTCAAGTGTAGTACTCTTCGGGGAGAGAAAAGAGAGGACATGAATTCTCTACGGCTTCATGAGGTGACTTTAAGAGTGCTACGCTTGAAGTGTAGAGCCTTACCCCTGAGGAGACTGTGGGGAAGGAGAGGACATGAGTTCCGGCGGAAAACGCCAGTGACGTGTAGCTGAAGCTGATTAAGGAAGGAGATCACTCTACATCGTGTCGTTGCCTCAAACACCCAAGATAGTAATTCAATTAAGGTGGTGATTGGTAAGTGCTTTAGATTTATATTTCTTGCTGTAGAAAGTTGGCTGTAGGAATTGTTGTTGTATCTTTTATTTTTTGTTGTAGGATTTTGGCTTTAAAAATCTTGGCTGTAGGTTTTCATAATAAAATTATGATTGGCAAATATCAGTATTATATGCTTTTTTTCTGCAGAACCAAAAAAATATTCAAAGTCCACAAAAAAAAAAAATCATATAGCTACGACCTTGTCACGACCTGTCCGTAGCTAAAAGTAAAAATGTCACGGAATAGCCACGGAACGTGATTTTTCCCATCTGTGGCTAATCCATGACAAGTCGTGACAAGAAAGCCACGAATTAGTCATGGTTTGTTGCGTGACAAGATTGCTACTGCAGATTCGTGGCTAAATCGTAGCTACTTAGCCACGATGGCTAAACCGTGACACATCTGTGGCTAATTATTAGTCACAGATTGTTTTCCGTAGCTTTTCCGTGACTAATTTAAAAATTTAGCCCTAAACCCTAAACTTAATATTTCAATAGTTTTATATTTATAAAACATATTTTATTACAAATAGCTATAGGCAATGAGAATACATGACAAGGATGTCTGATGTAAAATATATAGGATTATATATTTTGATTTACGGTTTATATTTTTGAGTTTAGAGTTTAGAGTTTATATTTTTGTGTTTGTGATTTTAAATTTTTCATTTTTGAGTTTAAAGTTTATTTATTTGGGTTTAGTGTTTATATTTTTGGGTTTCTGGTTTATAATTTCTGTGTTTATAGTTTAAAGTTCTTGTTATTGAGTTTAGGGTTTATATATATGTTTATATATTTGGGTTTAAGATTTATACTTCTTAAGCTTAAGGACTTTATTTTAGGAGATTCTTAATATAAGAACTATTTTCATTCTCTCGAAATCGATACAATTTAATCCGATTTAATTTAGTTTTAAAATATTCGAAAGAGTTAAAAATATCGAATCAAAAATTTTAAATTAACATTTTTAAAATTAAGTCATATAATATATAATTATCAACCTATTTTATGTGTTTAGAGTTTTATATAGGTTTATATATTTAGATTTAAGATTTGTACTTCTTAAACTTAAGAATTTTATTTTAGGAGAGTCTTAATATAAGAACTAATTTCATTCTTCTCAAACTCGATACGAATTAAAATTTGATTTAATTTCAAAATATTCGAAAGAACTAAAAATATCGAATCAAAAAATTTTAAATTAACATTTTTAAAATTAAGTTTTATAATATATAATTATCAACCTATTTTATGTGTATAAGTTAAGAATTTTAAATTTTGAAGATTTAGCCACACATTAATCCTTATAACTAAAGAAGAAAAAATTAATAATAATAAAGGGCAAAGTCTCAGATTTCTTTTAACATTTATAACCTTTATTACTTTATCCCAACCCTAGTTTTCTCATATTTTTTCCTCGCTGCCTGAACACTCTACAAACTCTCTAACTCTCTACAAACTCTCTAACTCTCTAACTCTCGGATCTGCTTATCTTGCCATTTTTCTTTGGTGCTCTATGTCTTTCTCCGGTGTAGTCGCGGTCGTGGATGGTGTAGGGAGGCACGACGATCTCGGTGTCTTTCTCAGGTGTAGTCAAAGCCGACGGAGCAGCAACTAACGGTCCGTCTCTTTGTTTGTCTCTATTTTCTGGTAACTCGTGTCGTGTCTTGGTCAGTTCTCTCTTTTTCTCTCTTTCCTTTTCTATCTTCTTCCACAAACCTTTAGATCTTCTTCTTGTTGTTGTTATAGATAGCTGCGACGGAATGAGTACTGATCCGCGACGGAGATCCGCGACGGAGATCCGCGACGGAGTGGAGACAGGANGGAGACAGAGAAGAGACAGAGCCAGAGAAGAAGCCACTACAAAGGAGTCGGAGTCGGCGGAGTTGCGGCGGAGCTTCAGGCGCGGCGAGGGATTTTTCTTCGAGACAGATCTAGGAATTTTTCTTAATTTTTTTGTAAATAAAAATTAATATTCTGTTATTAATAAAAAAATATATTGATTTATTTTTTTTAATAATTTTTTTTATTAGTCACGGATTTCCACGGAAACCCGTGACTAAGTTTGCCGTGGAAATCCGTGACTAAATTTGCCACGCCCAAATCTGTGGCTAGGTTGTAGCTATACTGGTCGTAGCTATTTGTGACAATTAGTGGCTAAAATTAGCTACGGTAGCCACAGATAAATTAAGCTACGACGCTATAGCTACGATTTCTACGCCGTAGCAAATACTTTATATAGCTACGGATTCAGACCTATAGCCACGGATTGGGTCGTGGCTATACCCAGTTTTTTTGTAGTATATAATGCTCTAGAATTTTTGTTCTGCAAAGCCAAAAAATAAATAAAATTAAATATATTGTTTTAGAAATCAAAAATCTGCACAAAATTTGATTGATGAAAATATAATGCTTTAGAAATCAATATGGCTATACGGAGATTCTAGAGCACTTACCAATTACCATCTAAATTGTCTAGTTAAATTCTTGTGTTTTTATAAATTCGATAGACTAACATTTCATTGTTTTTTTGTCTTTGACAAAAAAAAAATTTATTTTTTTTTTCCTCAAAACGGCCATTCTATTTTCTATTACTCAAACTTGAGGTGATCTGATGAACCAGACCAGAACAATAAAGGTGATAATGTGGCGTATTGTTATATTAAAGAGTCAAAACGTCATTACACATAAGTAATAGATAATATTACTAGTAAAAAACACCTTCATTCTACTTTACTACATAATTTAATATATATATATATATATATATAATATTGAATAATAATAAAATAAATGGCTAGATTTTGATTTTGATTTTGATTTTTTTGGATAAATCAGATTTTGAAATTTTGAGAAAACAAAAATCATATCATAAATGATAAATTAATAACTAATTGGCAGAATAGAATATACATGGGATTATTATCTTAAATTAAAACATATTATATGGTTTACATGATAAGCAAAAAAAGGGAATATTATACAAATGTTATGCTGGATTGTTTTTCAATCATAACATAAAATATTTTATTTTAGCATCTTTGATCATTGCAAATGCTATGCTGGATTGTTTTTCTGTCAGATATTAAACCTAAAAAAAATAATTTATGGTATCATCATAAAGTAAAAAATTCATACAAATATATAGTTCTTTTGGACAAGGTAGATGGAAGAAAAGAGGGTAAAAACTTTTTTATTGAAAACTATTCAATTTTGGTAAGATTAGAAATCATATATATAAGTTGACAAAAAAGAGGAAGATAAGGTTACTAATATGTGGGTTTAGTCTGGTTTCTAAGGATGCAAAAAATGATTATGGCATGCCTATCAAAATGCTCTTTATCCTACATGCAGATACCCAGCGAGAGAACAAGGAAGGTGTAATATCTTGACAAGTAAAAAACAATTTGACAAGTACTGATCTATCTCTTGAAGAACATACGAGACAGGTATAAGATGTTCAGTGTTGAGCCTTGTGGTATAAATGGTGGTTTAGTCATTTTCTAACAAAATAATCCACACAAATGTTTGTTTTGTTCCATGGCATCCTTTCTCCTTTTAATCTCTATAATTAAACACTATGAAATGTTGGAATCCCCTATTTACATAATTTGTCCTAGAGAGGATTGGCATATTCTAATCCAACATCATGATGTAAATAATAGACTCAAATCATTGACCAAATTTGACAAAAGATGGGTTAGTTGAGATGGCTTGGTGGGAGACGTGTCTACAAGATTTCTAACTGTCCAAATTCAATCTCTTGCTGGTGGAAAAATAATATTTCTCATGAGCAGGTAAAAGTGCCAATATTCTTACAAAATTAATGAAAACACAAAGGAAATTACAATAGACTTTTGCGTAAGCTTTTGTCTGCAAAAACTGTAATTATTATTTTAATTAAAAATAAAAGACTTATTGGTAATTAAAACTGTGGAAATTATAACTACAATTATATATATATATATATATATATATATATAACTGTTTTAAAAAATTATGTTAGACTTATAATAATGTGATAAAGTACAATTATGCAAACTACAATTTTTAAGTATGCTTATAATAGATTAGTTTTTTTAATTTTCTTACAAAAATAAATAAGTGTATGGAAATAATATATTTTGTTTCGTTAATCTAAATAGCATATGATAATTTTCACATAAAAGATATTTGAAATAGTAACTTTTTATTTTTATCAATATATATATATATATATATGAAATGTTACATATATGATATAAGAAGAAGTAACACTATATAGATATATATATATATATATATATATATATATATTATATTTTATATAATATAAAAAATAAAAACACGCAACAAGAAAAATAAAACGTTACTAACAGGTCAAAAAAGTTTACACAATAATTAGTAACACTTACATTATAACGTTACGAAGTAATCTAAGAGAGTTTATACACTATTATAATATGATTGATTAAACAGAACAAACAATAAAACTTACGTAACACTGAAAAAAACACTTAACAGTTAGGTATTTGTGACTTTTAACAATAACAAGCAAAAAAAGTTGAAAACAAAAAAAATCTCTACAGTCACTGTCACTAAATATATTACAATCTAAAGTGTGATTGGACAGATATAGGGGCCGATTGGTGAAGGCTGTGACTGTAAGCTTTTGCTACAGGCTTTTGGCTGTAGAGAATTTGGCAGTAAGAACTGTGACTTTTATTTTAAATGAAAATAAAAGATTGATTGGTAATTTGTGACTGTAACTTTTTATACTAAAATTTTATTTTTTGTTAAAATTTTGTTATATTTTATATGTATTTATTATTCTTATATATATATATATATATATAAATGAATTTTTTATTTGAAAATTTTCAATTAATAAGAT
>OVBE01004467.1:0-23871 GCA_900406425.1 Iberis pinnata | reverse complement strand
TATATTCTTGTTTCTTTTATCTCATCTTATCTTTTACTTCAAGTTATTATCGACATTTGTTATTATGCAGTTACCATTTAAAAAGCAATAAATATTTTCTTTTGTTATTATTTTATTATTTTTAAAATAATAAACTAACAATAAAAAAGTTTTCATTACTTTAAAATACAACGTTGACACATGTCATAATCTTAATTAACAATGACACATGTCACGATTTTAGTTAATTATAATTCGCTTACGCGTCACATCTACGTTAAACGCATTCCGGTTTATATAATAAGATTTTAGAGTTATACATCTATATTTGTAGTTATTGATTTGTTGTTGTTTACTTTTTTCATAATTCTACAATATTACAATATTACGTGTTTTCAAAATCATGTTAACAATCTAGAGAATTATTTAATATACATGCATCATAGTATAGTATACAAAATATATATATATATATATATATATATATATTGCATTTACATGCTTATTTTTATTTTAAATTTACATATATATATATATATATATATATATATAATTTTACATTTAGCGGTCTGAGACCAATGTCTTATTGAGTTTGGCCCAGGGCCGATCCTAATTACTTTGAAGAACATGCCTGATGGAACAGGTAGAAGACGTAAAGTCTATATCTATAATTTGGTAAAGTTGTCCTAGATTTGAAAAATCGAGCATATGGAAAAGAAACTGACTATGGAGCCAACAACAACATTTGAAACCTAGTGAGAGAGATGCGAAGGTGAAGAAACATCAACTGCTTCAAACATAGAGTATGACAACGCCAAACAAAGAGCATGAGCCATAAGGAGTTCAAGCGAATCCACAAGAAAGTCGACACTATGGATGTGGTTGAGAGCTTCAACTCCCGTTTATAGATCTCTGGCATAAACAAATGTTGGCCACACCGGCCCAGATCTCCAAAGTGCAGTGATAAAAATGGTGAGGCAGGGATAAGGAGACATGACTTGAAGATAAGAACACTAGTTAACCTTTCGTTTAACTCCAACTCGGAGAAGCCCAGAGGAAACTCTAACAGTAGTGGAAACGAGATACATACAAAAAGAAGTAGGAGGAGCTTCTAGAAGCGATTGCGTCTGAAGTCCATACCACTAGGGTTCACGGTAGAGAAGTAAGAAAAAAAAGGCAAAACATCGTAAATATAAACGAAAGAAACAAAATTTATAATAGGAGGATGTGTGGCGGAGCAAAGGAGGCGATGCTAGCAGCAAACATCTCTGCTAACGTCGAACAACTTCATTTTCGAAGAGTTTCAAGATTTGTGTTTGGGAGTTTGATGACTAAACCTAATTTTTTATTGTGTTTAATTTATGTTCTAATAGACATAAATAAGTATACTAAGTTTTCCAATTGCAATTTTTTAAAATACTAAGAATCAATAATTAAATAAAAATTGGACGGTTTATCCCGGTTAGACGCTCAAAAGTTTAATCCAAATGTGTTTAGTGACAAATTATGGATGGTATAGAAAATGTTATTCTCCTTTTGAGTAATTTGCAAAACCTGTAAAGCCTACATGCAACTTTGGGATCATAAAGAGAAAACATTATCCATATACGTGGCCTTCTTCCATTGACTCTACTAGATTTCTTCGATGACGTGGCTTTTCCTCTTGTTAACTTTGGGACGTTTTCACGTGTTCTTCAAAACCAGCTTTACATATTTTTGGATTATCAATTTTGGGTTTTAGTTATTTAAATCTAGTCATTTAGCATAAAGCACACAGATTAATACTTGTCATTGTATGTATCAGAGTATTTGAATATAATACATGAAAATAATGGACATAATATATAATATATATTGAGATAAACAATTAAAATATTTGACGTGTGTTATTATCATTATTTTTTTTGTAAAAGTTTTATAATAAAAATTAATAAATATTTTCATATCTATGTCCAACCTAAATTCTTTAAGAGCCTAAAACCAAAATTTTTGACGTGTGTTACTTTACTAATAGCAAGCTTACAAGTTACAACCTTGTCATACTTGAAAAATAATTATTTTTCCACTAATATTTTTTCTCTCTAAAGTATAGTAAAATAAATTAAGAGATTGGTGGGCTAGTGCCTAGTGGATTGTGTATGTAAGAGAAAGATAAAAATGATTGGAACCTTTTTGTATCATTTGAAGTAATTTGTGGCCAAATCCAAACCTACGTTTACCTCATTACTTTCAATGGCTCCAGATTTGACATAAGATTTTCTAGTTTCTATATATCTTTCCTCTAAAAATACATAGGATGAATATATGAAGATATAAGATACGACTAGTAACAATGTGGGACATAAAGAATAATAAGTAGCACTCAGCGATTAAGTGCGGTGTGAAAAAAAAATTAACAGTACGAAACAATAAATGATGAATAAAAAATTAGTAGTACGAGATAATGTTTATGTTTCAAATACTACACTCTTAATTATTTCAAACATATTACTAAATTTTTTATTTCCAAAAATATTACCACAAAATAATAAAAATATTATTTATTTTTGTAAAGTTCGGATAGTTCAGTTCAACTTCTAAAATTTTGCTTCGATTCAGATTCGGTTTCGGTTATTCAGATAACAAATTTTGATACTCATTCTGGTAACTTTGTCCTTATTTCTTATAACTTATGTATTCATAAGTCTAAGCGTTGGAGTATTCGATCCGGTCTGGAACAATTATTTGCATATTTAATGATAAAAATTATTTATTTTTGGTTAAGTTTGGTAAGTTCGGTCCAGTCCTAAATTTTGGTTTGGTTCTAATTATACATATAATAGATTTTGATATTCTTTCCGGTAATTTATTATTCGGTTCGTGTTCAGAGCCAAATATTTCAATTTAATTCGGGTTTGAAGCTGAATATAATTCAAGTGAATATAAAAATGTGTTTTAAGTGTTTCAGATAACCATTCTTTTTTTTTACAGTTCGATATTATTATATTTTAATTAAGTTATTTAAAAAATTAACTGATGACAAAAAGAAGAATCCAACTGTAGTTTTGGTAAACTATGATATCTCTATATTTTCATAGTTTTTATAAGACATTTAGCATCCATTTTTAGGTTTTTAGGAGTTCATATATCACGTTTATAGTTGTTATTAGAAAGTGTGATTTTTAAGGATTTTTGCAACAGCATTTGCATATACATGCATTTTGGAGATTTTTCAGGACTTTCGGGAGTTCTCAGGAAGATTTGTGAGAATTCAGAAGAGGAGCAGAAAATGTGGAATGGAACTAGTACAAGACCTGGATCGATCTCCCCATCTAGCTGAATCCAAGTCCGGATCGATCCATACAACATTATAGATCGATCCACCTCGACCAACTCTCCAAGCCCGGATTGATCCGGCGATCGAGCCACGACATCTCTTGGCTTGATCCACGTAACTATTTGGCTCAACTCCTCCGCTTCTCGGCTCGACCTCTGCATCGATCCAACTCCACCTTCGGTTCGACCTTCGCATCGATCCAACTCCACCTTCGGTTCGACCTTCGTATCGATCCAACTCCACCTTTGGCTCGATCTCGTGATCGAGCCACGTCTCTTTTGGCTCGATCACGGATCGAGCCCACCTCGACCACACCAACATCTCTCGGCTCGATCCGGCGATTGAGCCAAACCTTGTCTCGACATTATTTTTACATGGCTCGACCTCAAGCACTTCTCATCTCGAGCCAAACATGCTCCGACCCGACGAAATCGAATCAAGAATGGACCTGATCCAAGACCCAATCTAATGATTGTATTTTGTCTTTTATGCGTTTTAGGATTTTTCCTAAAAACTATATAAGCCTTAAAACGCCTCCTTTTTAGAGAGTTATAGTTTTGTTACCATTTTTAGGTTTTTGTTTAGGTTTTTTTTCTCTCCATTTTTCCTTCATTGTTCTTAGTGTTCTTGATGCAAAACCCAAAATCCTTTTTAGTTTTATGCTAATCTTCTGTTTTCTTTTACCTTCATGCATTGTTTAGGGTTGTGTTCTATCTGGTGCATATTGATCTAAGTTTTTAAGTGTTTAATCTTCTATTTTAGCTTTGATCATTTTCCTCTATTTGTTACTGTTTCATTGCTGTTCTTATTTTCTGGGTTACTGTTCTTACTGTTCTTCATAGTTTGACTTTTGACCATGATATTTGGTTTTGAAGTTATGATTTATGTTTTTCCTGCTTTCGTACCCATGTGTAGTGAGTAGTTTCCTTAAGTTCCCGAGGATGAGGTAGACTAGCGTTGATGTTCTGATCTTACCTAAGTACCTAAGCTTGTTTTCATATAGATCCCTTCTGTTTCACTGCTCTTCATGTTGATTTCTTTCACACCAATTGAAATCTGATTTTAGACATTCCAGCACCCGAAAGTGTTCAATCGAATGTCTGATCATGATGATTTCAGAGATTTGCACATCCTATCCTAAGGGATTAGATGTTTAGGGTGCTTATTGGCTTTAGTAGATTGGTTCTTCATGCCTACTAGGTAGTGTACCGTTAACGGGAGTTAGTCTAGTGATTGCTTAGGATGATTCCATTATCAAGGGATTGGACTTGGTTGCATATGAATCTACTGTCTAGGGGTAGCTCATTGTTTGAGGTATGTTAGGTGCTTAAGTAGATCGGGATGGATCTCTAGTCGATTACCCTTGTCCTCATGAGAAGCTTTACACTTGATTGCATCTTTACCCTTTTTGGTTTTTCTCTGTTTTTACTTATCCAACCTTTTATCCTTTCTAGCTTCTTATGCATGTTTACTTCTGTTTCTGCTTTTAGTTCTATGCATTCTCTTTTCACTTAGGACTTGTTAGAAACCTCCATTTTCATATTTGCTTGAATTAGAAGCATCCATTGCATCTAGCATGCTAGTATCACACCCATTTGGATTGACAATCTTACATACTACAATGACCATGATAGTGTTGTAAGGGATTGGTACCTAGAAAAACCCTACTATCAAACTACTACTCATTAACCAATATTTTACTTGTCCCGATTTTTCTTTTCGAACGTAAAAAAAGTAGTAAAAAAAATTTTCACCCACACTACTTTTGGTAAAATTACATTCCACTTTTATATCTTCTTTTGAATGGTGAAATTTATAAATATATCTGGGACACTTTGAATAACGCCTTTCTTTGATGTACCAATCAAGGCCATATAGAGGTACTAAATCCGACAAATGAGTTATCATTGATATTTCCACCAAAAATATTTGTTTTGTTGATTATACAATAATATCATATAATTCAATATACTAGTAAAATAAAAAGTATGAGTAAGAAAAAAATAATCGAGTTAATCTAACTAAAAAATTCATCTTGAAGTTTTGCATCCTAAATTGTTGTAGCAAAAGAAAACAATTCATGGAGCATAGAAACCATATGTGTCAGTTCCACTAAATATGTAATGAATAAAAAAAAATATTTATCATCAACATTGACATCGACCATACATGGCTATGAAGCTTTGTGTGAAAGGAAGATAAACTTCAATGATATACCTTTATACGGACTATATACATGCTCCCATCTTAGAGTTGTAAAACCCAACTTATTCCACTTGTTGTCGCATCTCATTTCCACGAACCATCAATGTAACAAGCAAACGGTGTAGTGGTCACTTCCTCTTAACAATTATCCAACCCAGTGACTGTCGTTTGAGTTTTGTCATTTCTATGTCTCATAATCACTATAAATCATTCTTTAAACTTAGTCATTCTAAAGTTTAGTGCGTCCGTAAACCATTTTTGTTTGTTGTTATATGATATTTTGATTTATTGTGCTTTCTATACATAACATAGGATGCTTGAAAAAAAAAATCTAGATTGTTCTTCCAATCTAAAATTCTTATTTTGTGCTCATAGTTTTTCATCAGGTTATATATNTATATTTTTTTTTTTTTTTTGGTTAAATTTAAATAAAGTCAATCGCTGAGGTACGTCCCACACCGTCGTCCATTTTTTTCGTCAGCAGGGAGATTCCTACCGAGCCCGGAATTTCCACCAATGGAGAGGAACCCCGAAAAACTCCAAGGCCTGGACCACCGTACTATATAAGACCTAATAGAAATAGGACTAGAGCCGGCACTGGTGTTGAGGTAGCCGCTGGCGCCATATAGAACACGAGAAGAGATTTAAAGCGGCGAAGATAGAAAAGCTAGAGTTTTTTTGTAATTGAACTCTTCCAAACTTTACTAAGTAGTATATACATAAATGATTAGTTTGTAATTTGTAATTAACATAGACCTACGACTTTTATATCACTGTAGCTCTTATAATTACGAAGGAGGTGAAATATATATGAGATTTCTTTTGGAGAAGATAAAACCATGTATATCAAGAAAATTAGTCAGTAAAAATCAGGTAATGCTTGTGATTCTCAATAGATAAAACAGGAGAGGTCCACATATTATTAAAATTAATCTCAAGAGGACGAGAAGAAGTAATACTTGATTGAGAAAAAGGTAATTATGTGTCTCATTCAACAAACAAAATGAGAAATGTGTTTGGTGTTTAGACATGATAGGAAATATAGTGCAAGAAATAATATGGTTTAGAGTAGATGATGAAAGATGACCCAATAGTAAGTTCCAAGAGTAGAGCTTGAAGATGCAAACTTAGTTTTAACTTAATTTCTTTTGACCGGCCATTCTAATAACTCACTCGTGCTGAGATCCTCCACCTGAAAAGAAGCTGGAAAGAATTCAGCAAAGACATTACTAGTGGTGCAGAGGCAGTAGACAAACACAAGGTTCATATGGACTTGACATATACATAAAACTTTAAGAAGTACTAAAGTTTTAAGACAAGAGGGTAAGAAAGTGGAACCGATATGTCTTATGGGAAGACTATTTCCATCAACAATCATCAAATCATATGTGCCATTGTAGGGATGATGGAAAGAAAAATTCTCAAGATCAGAAGTAACATGGTTAGAAGCTTCACTATTTAGCAGGAAAATGTTGTAATTGTAAGTTGAGAAGACACCATGTGTGCCTGTGGAGGCCAAGATGTGAACTGATGAGATGGAGAGGCAAACTAGTATGACTGATACTGAGACAGATGTAGACAGCGCTTCGCACCATGTCCTTGGACACCATAGATTTGGAATTTACCAAGGTATGGATGACATGATCGAGTTTCAAACTTGTTTCCATTATTCGTATTTTGCCATGATTGAGTAAGAGACTGACGTGATGTGTAAATCGGGTTGTTGTTTGTTGCATGCATTAGAACAATTCTGGTGAACCATATTTGTGAAGGCAAGGATGACACCAAAGTTGGTAGACTGTTGAAACATAGTCTATAGTTTAAACTCCTGACTGAAAAATTTCTCATGAAATTCAGTGAGTTGGTAGAACCTCACGTCCTTCAATATGTTCAATAACAGATTTGTAATCCTCTGGTAAGGCTTCGAGAATAAACTCGATTTGATCTTCATTATCAACTGGTTTATCTAAGATAGCCGGTTGATCTACCTTGGTGAGATGTCCTTGAAAATATACATCAATTGTTTTATTATCCTTATTCCCATTTTTGAGTTGTGATTTCAACTGTTTAATATTACCACATGATGGTTTGGCGTAGGTAGACGTTATAATTTCGCAGACATGGACTACTCTTGTAGCGCGAGAGACAAGTGGCTAGACAATAGTGAAAATGGCACCGATAAGAGCATTTAAGTTAGGTTTTCTTGGCGTTTTCATAAAACATAATCAATATTTTATGTCTGAATATCCTTTACCATGATGGTAAGAGAAGGTGCCTGAGTAGATCCATCAAGGTGTTTGACAAGTCCATGACCATAAACTAAAGCATGAACTTGAATACTCCACAGAAGGTAATTGGAGTAGGTGACTTAGGATACTTAGACATATTAATGTTGAGTAGGATCTGAGAGTTGATTGGAATTGTTTCAGAGAAAGAAGGAGAAACGTTGCCAGAAGAAGACATAATGGTTGAAACTTGACGGTGCAGATGAAATTTATGATTTTTTTGTTAGGTTTCTAGGATCGAGAATAAGTTGATACCATATAGGAGAATATAATGTATATCATATTATAATGGAGTATTCTCAAAAATACCACAAAATTAGGTATATTCCAAAAATACCATACACTCCCAAAAGTTCCAAAAATACCATAATTTTCTTTTTCAAAAATACAACAAAAAATGTTTCTATTCCAAAAATACCACAAATTTGAAATAGCTTTAAAATTAATGACTTAAATCCTAAAACCCAAATCAAACCATACCCTCTATAAAACTAAGCCATAAACTATATTTAGTGAAATCAAACCCAAAATTTTAAATTCTAAACTCTTAAAATTCATTTTTATATTTGTGATATTTTGGAACATTTAGGAGTGTTTGATATTTTTGAACTATTGGGAGTGTGTAGTCTTTTTTAAATTTGAACTTCTTTTGATGGTATTTGAAGGAATTTCTTTATTATAATTGACATTTTACATATTTATATGAGGTACGATGATATAGGAAACTAGGTCTATGTTAATTGCAAACTAATCCTTTATATATATATACTACTATTGCCTTAATGGAAGTGATACCATAACCATAAGGGAAACAAGATAATCTAGATACTATAATCTTCTCTAAAGAGATAGGTTAATGCTAAGATTAGCAAAAAGATTGAGATCTTACCAGAGCCGGTCTTGTGGAGAGGCAAACAAGGCCACCGTCTTAGGCCCCTATTCTTCAAAGCCCATATTAAAAAGAAAATGCTAAGTTTTANGTTTAATAGGTGTTTCAATGTATTCCTCAAAAATCAATGTTTAAATATATATATATATATATATATATATATGTCATTTTTTCTTTTTGTTGAGAAAAAGACTAAAAAAGAAGATTATGGTAGATTCCACATCATTAAAAGATTAAAAAATTGAAGAGTTTTCATTAATCTCTCAACAAAATAGCGAAAAAAGTAGAAAAAAAAAATTTGGGTTATTGTTTGACATGTCTTTTTGGCTTCTTAAATGCAAAAAAATTTAATAAAATTTTGGAAAGAAATCACATATCTAAATGGTAATATCCAAAATCACATTTAGATACAAATTTTTCTATAATATTGATCAATATTTATCAATATAATTTTAGAGATATAAGAACAAACCCTTTAGTTAAACTCTTTGTTTAATGACGTGGGATCCACCATAATCCAATTTGTTTTAGTCAAATCATTTATATATATTGATCGATATTGATGTTGTTGTTATTCAACTAAAGGACTTTGTCTTATATCTCCAAAATTATAAAGAAAGTGGTTTTGAAGAAGCAAAAGCGGAAGCAAAAATAATTGCGGAATCTGTGAATATCAAACCAATGTTTAAGGCGAAAAGAAAGCGGACCATTAAAAGGAAAATACATTTTTATGAAGAGGTAGAGATAAATGATGAAACTCTGATGCTTATTGAAGAGGAGAACTTTAAAATCAATTATTTTCTTAGGGATGTTGATCAGGCTACAACATCTCTTCGAGTGAGGTTTGAACAATTTGAAGAGTATACCCAGATGTTTGGAATTTTTTTTGATCTGATAAAGCTTAGGACAAAAGCAGAAGATGATTTAAAAGCTTTATGTCTCTACCTTGAAACTTCTCTCAAACATGGTGAGCATTCAGATATTGATGAAAACCATATATTTTAAGAGATCAAATTTTTAAGAGATCTTTTACCATATGAGATCACAAAGCCTCTTGAGGTACTCGATTATTTAAAACAGCATGAATGTTGTTATCCAAATATATGGAATGCATACATAGTGATGTTAACGATTCTGGTCTCAGTCGCTTATGCAGAAAATAACTTTTTTCTAAGTTGAAGTTGATTAAGTCTTATTTACGATCAACTATGTCAGAGGAAAGATTGAACAGTTTAGCTATATTGTCAATTGAAAAGGACATGGTTGGTGAATTTAACTATCTAACTTTGATGGATAGCTTTGTTGGAAAAAATGCGAGAAGAACAAATTTTAAAGATAGATAGATTGATAATCAAAATTAGATTTTTTTGTTGGTGAATTTCTATTTTATATATGATCTTGTGGATATTTATAGTTATTTGAATCATACGTTTTATTTTAACTTCGTCTTTTAAAATAAGCCCTCATTTTCTTATTGGCTTTAAACCCCTATAATGTCAGGACCGACTCTGGATCTTACAATTCCAAACGGAAACATTTTTTGAATCTTATATAGACATGTTAAAGCTGAAACTAATTTTGAGAACCAAGACGAACAAGAAACACTAGATAATCATTTTCACTCGACGGTTGACAAAAATAGATTGAACTAACCCAAAATTTACCGACGACAACAACAAACCTAACCGAAGTACAATTCAGAGATGAAGGGTTACAATCCAAACACCTAGCGAAACATAAAATCACGCTCAAAAAATTAGATCAAGTCAGAGATAACTCAAGTACCAAGTCAATCATGCAATCACTTCAAAATAACAAAAAGAGAAAAACACCTCCTAACCAGAGCCGTGCCACAAGATAAAAATAAAAGACAATTGCCAAGACCACCATTTTTGTTGTTGAAATCGTTAGGCCGCATTTTTGAAAATTAATTTTAGATAAAATTAAAGAGATTAAAATGTCATGTTAATATTTTAGTTAAGAAAATTAGTATCTTATATGTTGATTACTATCTCAATATATTTAATATCTAATTATACTATAAAAAATTATATTCAAATTTAAATTTATAAAATTTCTTCCATTTTTAATATCTCTCATAATTAATTATTTCTTTTTTGTCCAATACAAGTTCTACAATTTTTTTCTTTCTTCTTCGTTATATTTTTTTCCTCAAGATCATTGATTAATTATTCAATCATTATTGAATAAATTTTTCGGTAAAAAAGAAAAAAAATTTTCATTTTAAAATATTTATGTACTTAGTTTGCATTGTTAGTGTTGTATATTACTATATCGTTAGTAATGTGAACGTTTTGCAACAATACAATTATTATATTATATTTATTGGTTTTATGAAAAAGTCACATTTAAAAATTTTGTCCAAAAGTGCTCCTAACCACCTACAAAGTGAAACAAACCAAATACCTGAACTGAATTCCTAGGACAACACATATGAGATGTAAACGATCGCTGCCCAAAAATCATTTACATCTCATTTGTTGATTTTCTTAATTAGTAGAAAAACTTTTAATACAATTTGACTAGAAAAAGAACTCAGAAGCCGAACTAATAATGGTTTAAGAAAATTATATTGAAAAAATAACAAAACATAAAATATGGAATGTAGAGAATTTATCTTATTTATTTATACAGGGTGTATCGGAGAGAATATGAACCTCAAGAAAAACAGGATAAACCTAGTTATGGCACTACTCCAATGTAAGTTTTGTTCTTATGTGACACTCTTCTCTTATGACAGCATGTGACCTCTATTCTATTATTAACCCTTTTCCCTAAAAGTTTAGGGGAAAATTCACATCAATAATATCAAAAATGTAAAAGGATTCTCAAATAAATACAAAAAGAGTAATTATATTTTTAAAATACTATACATTTTTAGTTTCTTTCAAATATATTACAAAAAATTTTCTCAAAAATACCACTAATCTGAAATAGTTTTAAAACTTCAAATTAAACTCTAAACCTCAAAATCAAACCATATCCATTTTAAAATTAAACTCTAGACTATATTTAGGCCACCGAAAAAAATTAAATTCTAAACCCTTAAAATTTTTTTTTTTTATGTTTTTGGTATTTATTAGAAAAAAAAATTAATGATATTTTTGAAATTTTTAAAGTGTGTGAAATTGATAGAAATTGAATATATTCTAGTGATATTTTAAAGAATTACTCAAATTTTAACCAAACGTGTGATTAAAGTAATTGTTTATGTCCGGACTGAAAGTACATGAACCCATTTTTTAAAGGCAATAGAAATAAGTTCTTCAATATATATGTTTTGCTTCTTTATTTGTCAGAAGTTAAGTCTTGTGAATAATAATTTTATTGTCATTTTAGTTAATAAATAAATAAAAACTAGACGGCACTTCTCTGTTCACAAAAGTAAATGATTGTGGTAGACTTTAAGGGATTATGGTATTAATCACTGTGATTACACGACATAGGTCCGGCTAACAAAATTTTAGACTTTTGGGCAGAAAAAATTGACTCTTTTATTTCAAATTCTTAGTCATTTTCTAACATAAATATATCAAATTTTAAATTAAAGTTATTTTATAATAATATAGGTCTTTTTATTTTTAAAATGAATTTCATTTATACTTAAAATCTTTAAAATATACTACCATAAAATTTTTTTTAAAATAAGTTTGGGTCTCTAAACTGTTATCTATTTGCTCACTTTTTTTTGGACCAGACTTGATGCGATGAATGTAAAATATTAACATAAAAAATAACTTTTTCTTGTTTCACACTTATACAACAAATTATTTTTAATAGAGACAAAATATGTTTTAATGTTTTTTGTTAAATGTTATTTTCATATTCTATGGTTCACATTTTGGTGATTAGATTAGTAAGTAATTAGAAAAGATACATAGAGAAAGTGGGGGAGTGGTTTGAGTCAAATAATTAAAATTTGCATTTGCATTTTTTATACTGGGTTTCGATTTCACAAAATTATATTACCCTATTTTATTTTATGAATATGGTTAAGACACATAAATATTATTTTCAAGTCCTCATATATCAGATTCTACGATTCTTATTGTCCGTAGATTTAAAACTATTTCGCTTTTGAAAACTCAGATCTTGTGTGAAATTATCTTACTATGTAATTATATCAGAGACATTTAACTGGTCTTATAAAAGTTTGTTCTTATACTATAAGCTAACATAAACCACACGATAAAGAAAAAATATACGAAAATAAAACATTATTTATGGGTGAAGGAACATATCCCATCTTATAACCCATTTAGCCATAAATTCATTTGGATATCATAAAGTACAAATATATCTCACGGGTCTTACTATCATTATCTCTCTAAAGTGTTAATTTTGATTTTGAAATCGATCGACTTAGTGTTCGTGTATCAGCATTGGTACACAGAGAGGCTAATCCCCAAGCATCAATCGGTGGCGAGTTAGAATGATATGTATGTAGACATGCCAAAAGTTAATTAGTTATTAGAATATGAAAACAACAATTTAAGGAAAGAAAATGCAAGTATGTAGAAGTAAACTTAATAATGTTTATTAGTTGGCTCATAGTTCAAAAGTAACCCAAATAGCTACAAACCAATTTGCATCTACCTTACATAATATCCTTCAACAATATGAAAAGGCTTCTGGACAATAAGTTAACCTGCAAAAATCCTCTATAACGTTTGGGAAGCGTATATCATCTTCACAACAACATAGCATCCAAGCCATATTGGGTATTGCGAATTCAGATGGTTTTGGGAAATATTTAGGCTCACCAGAGCAATTTGACAGGAATAAATCTGAATTTTTCCAATTAATACTTGACAAAGTTAAAGCTTGTACCAATACATGGAACTCACGTTTACACTCTCAAGGGGGAAAAAGAAGTCCTCTTAAAGTCGATTCCCTTAGCGTTGCCTATCTATTATATACAGTGTTTCAAGCTTCCTGTGACACTCATAGATGCAATTAACAATGTGTTAGCTAATTATTGGTGGAGTAATGATCAACATCGCAAAAGTATGCACTGGTTTGCTTGGGATCGTTTGAGTGAGCCAAAAAGAGAAGGAGGTTTAGGATTTCAGGATATCTCAAATTTTATTGATGCTTTACAAGCTAAACAGTGTTGGAGAATTCTAAAACATCCCGAATGTTTAATGACTCGCATCTTACGTGGAAGATATTATAAATCTTCATCATTCCTTGAAGCACCCACTGGAACTTCTCCCTATTTTGCTTGGCGTTCAATCTTGAAAGGCTATGGTCTTTTGAAACTAGGTTTAAGATACATCATTGGTGATGGAAAATCAGTTGATGCTTCATCTCAATTTTGAAAGCCTATTGATCCTCCAAGGGCCCCGAGATTTTTATCCCAAAGCTCATGCACGTATAAAATCTTAGATCCTATTCACCCAAATTCAGTTCAATGGAATATCCATCTTGTCAAGCAAATAATTCATCCAGATGATGTAAAGCACATCCAAACAATCAAATTGCCTTGTATTCCTCATGCAGATGAGATAGCCTGGCACTATAATGCAAATGGATCTTATTCAGTAAAATCTGGTTATTGGGTCTCCACACATCACACGATAAACAGAGATGCGCTTAACCCACCACTAGGTCGGATTGATTCAAAACAAAAAATTTGGAAACTTGATGTACCGCCAAAGATAAGACACTTCTTGTGGAGGATTGTTACTAATTCTTTACCATCTGGTTTAGCTTTACGACAACGTCATATACCACTGTCTCCACTTTTTCCTCGCTATCAAAATCAAGAAGAAACATATATGCATATGTTTTTCCATTGTCAACATGCCATAGATCTCTAGAGCAACTTCAATCTTGCATTACTGGATCTCTATAACGTTTCATCAGGCATCCATATTTCCATTCAGAGGCTTCTTGATTATCATACATTACACTCTACTTCACCATAACACGACTTTTACCATTTTGGTTATTGTGGAAAATTTGGAAGAGTCGAAACTTGATAGTGTTTCAAAATCAAACAAGTACATGAACAAATTCATTCTACATCTTAATAAAGTCAAATTTCTTTTTTTAAAAACAAGTGAATAATTCATTCTTTTACATTTGGAAGAGACCACTGAAAATGTAATATTGAACGAGATCTCAAACTTATGCGAACATAAATGACTTTTGTTATTATAAACGATCTTGTATCGTATCTTGTGTTGGTACATGATATTTTCAATACGAATCTTTGAAATTCATTATATTAGATTTTGGTGAAGTCCATGAGTAAGTATTTCATGAAAGGTCCAACAATGTTCATTATTCATTTCATGACAGGATATGTTGCTTGTTGGTACATGCAGCACCAGCCCTGAAAAAATATAGGCTATAAGGAGGGGCGGATGTAGGTAGTATCAATATGGGGCAAATGCCACATACTCATAATAATTTGTTAGCTTAGTTGGTTGTGTTATTTTCTTAATCCTCTAGGTGGAGAGTTCGATTCTCAAGTGTTTCCCTTTGTTTTTATTATGTTTTTTTTTTCATTTTTTTATATAGATTAAAATTTTGTTTTTTTGCCTCATACTAATTTTCTTCTAGATCCGCCCCTGGGCCTGTAAGCAAAAGAAAAAAAACCTAATTTAAATGAAAAAGATAAAAAAAGAATTCTTTAACGCTAATGAAATATTATGCAAACTAAAGGCCAAAATTATACTTATTATTATAAGGCCGCAAACCATTACTTTTCTTGCTTGTCACAAAGGCCGATCCTGGGTACATGCATGTGGTATTATTCGCAATAGAACGCGTATACTTGGTAGTATACAATCATGGTTCACCTATAGCGGCTGTAGATTTTTTTTAATTTCTGCCCACACCATCGTGTCTTTTGGCCGTAACTCGCTTAGCATGGTGTTGGCGATGCAGGTCAAGGGTATCCTTGTTGATACTTGTTTAACAAATTTGTTGTCGTTCATCACGTAGTTTGCAGCCTTTGTCTTTAATCGCCGAGTTTCCCATTTTTCTGCAGAGACTACTCTGTCCGATATATACAATTTGATTTCGTCCCTCCAGTCAAGCGACCATATTATGCTTCAACTGCAGTCCTCTTTTATTGACACATTGCCAGCTCTACTTTAAGTCTCTGCACTCTTTGACCATTCTTCACAGAAATTCTTTTCTTAATGTGAGACCACAAATCAGAGGCGATTTCATGATGGGATAAGGAGCTACTAAGATATGGTGCGATGGTAAGCTTGATCCAAGAGACAACCATGGCATTATTTGCCCACCATTCTTCCAAATCTTCAAGATTGTCAGCTGGTTTCTAAATAGAACCATATGCAAATCCAATTTTTTTCCTTGCACGCAATGCTAAACGCAAGTTTAAAGCCCATTCATCATAATTGGGTGCTTTGAGTTGCGATTGTGAGATTATAGATCATGGATTATCACAAGAAAATAAGTCATACAGATCTATCCTTCGTCGAGACTTTGTTGTATTCGTAAGACCTTCAGACATCATTTTAGGGAGAAGAAAAAAACGACGGCTAAAAAATTAGAGAGCTAGGTTAAGCTCTGATACCATGTCAAGAAAGATGATTTGGTATTAACACTTTCTTAATCTCATTAAAAATGTACAGAAGTCTCTTTTATACAAGTCAAATATACCTAAGGAAATAATATGAAACAAAGTATGGAAAGAAATCAATTACACATTAAAATATATATCCTTCACTATTCTGAGATTTGAATCTCGACCCAGATGTAAGAAAGCAATTTCTCTTGAACTGAGATAACAAATTCTTTGTGTGCTATGTTTCTTGCTAGTTCTTTAATTTCTTTCAAACATTGAATCAGAATCGAATTTTTTCTAGGTTGGATCACATGTTAATTTATTTAGATAACAAGGAAATTTTACAACTTCTCCAGACGCCGTCTCATCATTTTGCTTCGAATTGGTGAGTGGATTGTTTCGGTGAGTTATCTTCTGAAGTTTTGATTTTGAAAAGTTTTGAGAGATATTAATGTTTACTTTTTTTTGTTTTTTTTTTGGTTTTTTGTCTCCTAATATGTCATTTTTTCACTAACCATTTTTATTCATTTCCGAATGTGAACGGTTACATAATAGAGTGCAACATCGGACGTATTCAGATGTTCCAACAAAATAGTCAATTATAGTCAAATGACTCAAGTTCAAAATACAATTGATAAACAACAAAAACACAACTTGATAAAAATTTAAGAACAAGATGAAAAGGTTTGATGCAGTGCTTCTTCCGGTCCCGATAAGACCATTACACAAGAATGCAACAAGGTTAGGCAGGTGGAGGTTTTCTTTGGTTTAACAACCATAAGGAATTTCACTCTCAAAGAGAGGAAGAAACTATGACAAATTTTCTCTTTAACCGAAGAGGATGATAAGAACGATCTCTCCTTATCCCGGCAGAAAGAAGTTTGACTAAATATCTCTATACTTAAAATACCTAAGGGACTAGCAGTGAAAGATATCGAGAGCTTTCGAGCTACTACCAAAACACCAATTCGGCTTGTGAACAATACATATGAAAGTAAAAGATTACCAGAATAATAGGTTTATGATTTAGCATCGTAATCCCCAATCAAATTAAACCCTTCACAGCCACCCCTAATACGAGAAATATTTGCTCTAATACTAATTAACTTAGATCCAACAGCATTTAAAACAACCAAACAGTGATACCGCAAAGCTCGACCAATTTGGAACATTTATGACCTAGAAATAGCATAAATAGAATAGATAAGCTATTGGGGTTTGAATACTAATCATATGGAGAAGTCCGAGATGATAACGACAAATCCACCATTGACAACGTTTTTCTTCGGGAAACCCCATATTCGACACAAATCGAGCTTCGGAAGATGCCTAGTGGATCTGGTACAACTTTAAGTTCCTCAGGTGGAGAAGCTTTGCCCAGAAAAGTCAAACAAGACAGGCTCGACGAACTCATCAGTGGCTTCTTCTCCGAGACGACACGAAGAAAACGCCATGGAGACTGGTGAGAAATATATTTGGCGGGCGAGATTGAGAGACGACATGGCGACGAGCATATGGCCATTGTTCGAACNGGGGGGGGGGGGGGGGGGGGGGGGGGGGGGCACAGTAAGTCACCCGTGAGCAAACTGCCAACAATGGCTATGTCACTGGTCCTTGGAACGGAATAGACCATACATAAAAAAAAACTAGCAGAGAGAACAAAGAGACACATAAACAAGAAAAGGTATGCCGACTCCAGCCGAAGCCGTCGTCGCTGTCACTGGCGAGAGAAAATGCGACTTTTTTGATTCTGTAATATATGTCATGTTTTATCTTATGAAATTTTAGGTTTAGATAGTCAAAATATGTGAACTATGATATTTTATTTTTGTCATAATCCTATAAAATACATTTGACACAAGGTCGGTCTTGAGACCAAGCAAATTAAACACGAACTTGCGACCCATTTTATATTTTAAAATTTTATTTTAAGAGCTGATCTATTTTTAAAATTTATTTAAAAAATTAATTTATATTTTCTATTTTATATTGCGGTTTTGAAAGTTAAAGTCGGTTCTATTTTACATTTGGTACAAAATCACATATTGGTGGACCGAAGTGTCCTCTCGAGTGGTTCATGTTTAAGTTTGTTTCGATTAGAAAATACAATTGGTATTGCAAAATAAATGGTAGGTAGTACTCACTCGTTATCCCTTTACCGTCTCTTCATCGAAAAGCCACTGCTTTTGCGAGAGAAGTAGAATCAAGCAGAAAAGATGCCCACTTTGAATCTCTTCACTAACATCCCAGTCGATGCCGTCACATCCTCCGACATTCTCAAGGACGCTACTAAGGCCGTTGCTAAGATCATCGGCAAACCTGAATCCGTAATGAAACTCTTATCCTGTGTTCCTGCCATTTTTTTGGTACTAGGGTGGAGATGTACACGAAATGTTTGATGAAATTCCTCTGTGAATTGCAAGTCTTTGGAATTTTTAATCTCTTAGGAAAATTTGAATTATAATTATGTGATGAAAACTTTGTTAGTAACTTGAACGGGGATTTTGGTGATAGTAAGTTGATATATCTTGGAAGGATTCTCATGGTCTCGTTATTTCTCTGCTTCTGCTGATGATATGCATGCACACAAAGTGTTTGATGAAGTTCCTGTGTGAGTTTGCAACTTTCCAAAATTAAACTCTGGAGGAATTCTTTATATCCACAAACATTCTACTGAATTCTTGTAGTAATGAAATAATATAGTATGTTTGCGTATCCTGTTGTGGTCTTAACTCGTGAGTTACGTTTAGTCATATTTTACATGTTCAATGTTTGTTCTTCTTGTTTGCTTTCAGTATGTGATGATACTTCTGAACAGTGGAGTGCCCATTGCATTTGCCGGTACCGAGGAACCTGCTGCTTATGGAGAATTGATATCTATAGGGGGATTAGGACCAGGCGTTAACGGAAAGCTTAGCGAAACAATATCTGAGATTCTCCAAATTAAGCTCTCCATAGCTAGCTCCCGCTTTTATATCAAATTCTACGATTCACCAGTAAGTTCCTTTTTGCTTCTAGTTAAAGGCTGGCATACATGAATTGAATTACATACACACATCATTGAAAGCTTAATATCTAGAATATCTTGAAAGTAAGTTAATGTTATTCTTCTTCTTTTTTCTTCCAGCGACCCTTCTTTGGATTCAACGGATCCACTTTCTGAAACACTGATTCAACCAGTGATGAAGATGTCAATTCAACCTTGTAATGAGATTAAGTAGGATTGTAAGTGTTTGAAATTGATCTATAAAGTATGCTTCCCTTAAAGCCATGTAATCTTCATGTTTAAGTTGCTTTTGGGACTAGTTATTACTTCTGATATGATCTCACAACATTGTCATATGACAATTGTATCCCAAAAAAATTATTGTTATTTAGGGCATAGTGTGAGATTCAAGTTTTCAAAAGCATATATTTCGAAGGAGAGTCCAAACTAGAATTAGTATGTGACATTTGGAATGATACTTAATAAGAAAATTGCGGGCTTTTATGGTTCAAAACGTACAATATCAAACTAATGATAATGAGGATGTTGGACTCTAGCCTACGTACAATGTAGGGAAATGATCATTACATATAGCCTTGTGATCCTTAATTCATTATCAACTTTTTGAAATGACTTGTCAGTTTTTACCAGACAGTAAAAAAAGAGTTGATTAAGAGTTAATCCTTTTATCATTTTCAACATTATGAGTATACTCTCAATTTCATATATTTTATTCACATGCATTTTCTTATAAAAGAGTTATGCTTATATCAAAGTATTCGGAGCTTCTATACAGAATCACTGCAACAAGAACAGAGACGCAGAGGCAAGCAGCCTTCTAAGATGGCCAGAAATGGAACAGAGAAGAGTGATGCTTCCAAAGAAAAATATTTCAACACGACTCAGTGATATAGACATCATATAGAACCAAAAGGAGTCCTTGTAATGGGCAAACAAAACAAAGTGAGAAATAAAAAATGAAAAGTGGACATAGCCAATAAAATTACTAGTAAGGACTGACTCTAAAGAGACTCGATGCTCAAAGAAGGGCTTTGAGTTTCATTATAAGCTCCTATTCCTGTTTCTATTTTTAACCTCAACACTTCTTGTTCTTCTTCATCCGCCTGATATATAGAAACATTACTAATAATTAGATAGATTGTTATGGTTTAACTTGAAAATGGATAGATTTACATCAAATGGCTTTAACGAGACATTACAAAAGAAAGATCCTAAAGAAGAGATGGGCCAAAGAGGAGACACTACAGGTCCTACTCAAAATAAAGTCACCAAGTACTGTTTAATAAGCAATTGCGATCATAATCTTATCTCTAAGATCTAATAATGATTTGACTATTCATTATTGTATCTCTTTTAATATCTCCAGACAATATATGATGTATGAGGCAGAATTAGCTAATACTCATATTCATTTCATTATTATATCATATAGTATAATTTAATTCGAGCGGTTGAGCAATATTTTATCATACCAATCAGATTCTGCTTACCACAGAGATAATATTGTTTTTATTTCCATTAACATATGGACCAAACTCCAATAAATGTGGGACCAATCTATTTAAAAAAACTGAAAGAAAACCCAATAAATGTTTGGTCTAAACAAGAAGCTTCCGATATGGTACCCATTTAACCTTTTTCTTTTTCAAATCCTAAACTTGCTATTTTCATTTTATTATGTTTAATATTAGAAAGTTGGAACACTATTACCAACTTTTTAAAAAATATATTTTAAAATCAACCACTAGAAGTTTAGAACCTTTAAATAATTTATATAAATCAAGGAAGCGAAAAAATCTTTTAAAAGATTATATTTTTGTTACAAAATGACGCTTCTATTACAATGGAATTAGGAAAATATTAATTAGTTTATAATATAATGCAATTTACTTGATGATCAAAATTACAAAATAAGCCACACGGCTCAGTGGACATAAAAAAAATATATATTGAATTGACTTATATTATTACCAAACGACCAAATCCAAAAAAATAGACTAATTAGTGGAATATTCTTTGCTAATATTATCATTAGTTTAGTCAATAAAATCTTGCTTTAAATCAAGCAGAAAGGTCCATGTCGTCTCTAAATCATGCAATTTTACATAATTAGTAAAGTAATGTAATATATAAATCTGAATGCTTCCTTTTACTTTTTATTAAATTGAAAAGTTTACTTGACTAATTTCAATCATTACTCTTAATAATAATTAACTAATCACAATTGGAGAGAGAGAGAGATTGTGACCTCAATAAAGACAGTGTTGAAGATCATGCCAGAGAAAGTGGTGAGATTGGAAGTGAGGATTTTGAGATTTAATGACTCAAACACTTGACACAGTTTCATCATTGTGTCTGTCCTCTTATTACATGTTACACTAACCACCATTGTCCTTTCTCCCATGAATGTCACCTTCAACTTCAATTTAAATCTTTTTCAAGGAAAATCCTTTTATCAAATTTGTATGATTCAAGTAGGAATATTAAGAGGGCTTACTTACTTCGAGAACTTCGATGAGTGAACGGGAAGAAGCAGAATCAAGGTGTTTCATCTTCTTAGATGTGACAGGAACAAGTAAATCACGATCAAAATCTTTACCAAAACTTAAGCTACTCTTTGGTGTAGATTCAAGTTCTCTAATCTCAGCTTGGAGCTTTGTTTCTTCACATTGTAAACCTTGTATGTAACTTATAGCATCTTTAATTATTGATGCTTTATCCATCTACCCAAAAAAAAAAAAAAAAAACAGAATCATTAACAAGCTTGCCTTATATCAATTTGTAATAGTGTTTGTGTACCTTAGTGATATTTGGAACAACTGATCGGAGAGCAAAGAGTCTTTGGTTAAGCTTTTGTCTTCTGTTTCTTTCTGACACAATATTCTTAGAAGCAGGCGAAGAAGCCGCCCCGTCCGGTGAACTTGAGTCATATGAGCCTGAGATGGCTTCTTCCAAAGGCCAACTTCTTAAGAAAATGTAAACAAATATCAAAATATATCAAGTGTTTTTTAGGAAAGTAAGTAAAGCAAGAAAGGAACCTGTCGTATTCGAAGTCTTCGTTTTGAAGGAAAGAGTTTGGTTCCCAGTAATTGTTGAATTCTTGGTCGAAATTCTCCATTTATTTAATCTCTCTCTCTCTCTTTCTCTCGACCTCTGAGCTTTATATAAAGAAAGAATGAGAAAATGAGAGAAAACAAAGTCTCGATCTCTGGGCAACAACAACGTAGAGAGCTCTCTTCTGTTTAATACACTACACACCGGCGCTGTTTCTAATAACTACTCTCTTTGGTGGTTTCCAGACTACTTTCTTGCAGTTTAAGGCCCATTGGGCTTTTAACAACCCATTATAATTACTATATTCATTATTATTTGCAAGAAATATTAAATATATACAATTAAAAACGACGTCCATTTTTGTTACTTCTACTTGTAAACAACGATATTCAATAAAGATATTTTGTCGTAAAAAAAAAAAAAAAAGATTTTGCATTGATAGAGTATATTACCATTTATTTTTTCTTTCAATTTTAAATTTATTAATCACAATTTCGTCAATGTATTTTTCATAATAATTATTTAATTTTCTTATAAAAATATTCTAAGATATTATATCAATAAAAAACCTACCCTAATATATTTTTAACTATTTTTATTATAATTTATTCAAAAAATTAACTCATATCTTTAAATTTATTTATTAATTAATATGATAAAAATAAATTTAAGAATAGATTATTTATTATGTAAGTTCGTTGTAATATACCAAATAAATAATATTTAATATATGAAATTTGTAATATAAATAAAATAAAGTTAATGTATTATGTAAGTTTATAACTTCATATTTTGGTAAAAACAAATTTTATTTTACCATTTTATTCAAAAATTACATTAGAAATTATTGTGTTTTAAATATATAATTTTTTATATTGTAAAACAACATAATCACTATAATAATATTTAGGAGTCATTTTGAAGAATAATCTTGTATTCATCTAGTATATTACTTAAATTTTCACTCATTGTTTTCAATTTTGAATTCATTAATGATAGTTTAGTCAATAATCTTCTCATATAAATTATTAATAAATATTAAATAAATTAAATAAAAAATTCTACACTACATATGAAAATATATATTATATCAATTAAAATTCTATTTTCAATTAATAAGCTAAAAATTAATTTAAGAATACATTATTTATTATGTAATTTTTATACAAATAAATTATATTATATATATATGATTTTTAATAAGATAAATATAATTTATTATATAAGTTTCTAATCTTAGTTTAAGTAAATTTCATCTTACCATTTTAACCAAGTAAATTTTATCTTACCATTTTAACCAAAAATTACGAAATTTTATGTTTTTCAATATAATATCTGCTTTTAATTATTATATATGTTGTAAAATAGCATAAACAAATACATATAAATAATGTGATATATATTATAAATTAAATGTGTATATGAGTTCTTACATATTTAGACTAAGTCGACTATGTATTACAAATCTATATAATATTTAAATAGTAAATTTTTAAAAGTAGCGTGATACATTATATAATTTTTTTATTTATTTTTTTCTGTAAAATTACATTGATTAATTAATGAAAT
>OVBE01004466.1:0-22500 GCA_900406425.1 Iberis pinnata | reverse complement strand
TGGTATGCTGCTCTTTTTGAGATACACTTTATATTAAATTGAGTTGTTGAATTTTTTACATTTAGTGACGAAACTATAAAACAAAAATTTATATCTTGGATTATAATTTCAAATAATTTTCAATATAGATATACACTACTACAAGAAAACTTCGGCAAGAGTGACCGGAGAGCCTGACGAATTTTGATCCGTCAGGATTTCTTGACAGAAAAAATCCTGACGGATAATGAATCTGTGACAAAATTTGTCAGAAAATCGGTCTGACAACATATCCGTTAATATAACTGTTGCCAACGATTATATTCATAAATCCTGACGAATTAATCCGTCAGAATATCGTGACAAAAATGTCTATAAAACCAGACCCCCACCTTCATTAATCACACATTCACAACATATATTTTACAAAAATATCTCCTCCTCCTTATTTTCGATCATGGATGAATCGTGAAAAAATAGATCCATATACAAATCTTTTGAAAGACGAGTATTCGCGTAGTGTTATGGAATTCATGGAATTAGCATGTCGACAACATCTGACACAATGCAGTCGTAAGTTAATATGTACATGCTCAGTTTGTCAGAATTCTCAAAATTTTTAGGTTAGATATGGTTTGGAATCACTTGTATATGAATGGTTTTATGTCGAGTTATAAGATTTCGTATTTACATGGCGAACGACATGATATTGTTGCTAGTAGTAGTGGTAGCGAACGACCTGATTTTGTTGCTAGTAATAGCGGTAGCGAACCATTGTCTGATAGGATAGAGGAACCTAGAACAGATTTAGATTATGGTGCACCTACAGTCAAATGGTTAATGACGTTCATAGAGAATATATAGAGATGGCTCAGGGTTTGTACGAAGAACCAAATTTAGAAGCACAACAGTTTTTTGATATGTTAAACGCATCAAATCAGCTATTATATAGTGGGTGTAGAGATGGTCATTCGCTTTTATCATCTGCTAATAGGTTGATGGGTATAAAGACATATTATAACTTGCCTTAGGATGTAATTGACGCAATAGCCAAGTTTGTGAGAGATATCTTGCCAGAGGATAACAATGCTCTAGGTTCATATTACGAAATTCAAAAACTGGTGTTGGGGCTTGGATTGCTGTATCAGGTTATAGACGTGTGTATCGATAATTGTATGATCTATTGGAGACGTGATGACACCCGGACGAGGTGTCAATATTGTTGCAAACCAAGGTATAAAGATACATACGGTAGAGTTTCAATGCCTTACAAGAGGATGTAGTATTTGCTACTAACCAATAGGTTGAAGAGGTTGTATCAGTCTGAGAGAATAGTAGCGACAATGAGATAGCATGCTAAGCATAGATTCTATGGAGAGTTTACACATCCATATGATGCAGAAGCTTGGCGCCATTTACAGTCTACTTATCCAGATTTTGCATGCGAGCCAAGAAACATTTATCTTGGATTAAGTACAGATGGATTCAGCCCATTCGGGAAGCATGGTAGATAGTATTCTTTATGGCCAGTGATCGTGACACCATACAATTTTCCGCCATCTTTGTGTATGAACCGAGAGTTTCTATTTCTTTCTGTTCTTTTACCAGGGCAAGAACATCCTAAACGATCATTTGACGTGTTTTTGCAACCACTAATACATGAGTTGTTGACATTATGGAAATATGGGGAGCAAGCGTATGACGTATCTTTACAACAAAATTTTAGGATGCGTGCAGTTCTTATGTGGACTATAAGCAATTTTCCAGCGTATGACATGTTATCAGGGTGGATAACTCACAGGAAACTAGCATGTCCATATTGTGCGGCTAACACTGATTCCTTCCAACTGAGTATTGGAAGAAAAACATGATGGTTTGATTGTCACCAAAGGTTCTTTCCCCCGAGTCATCCATATCTTCGATCAACTACATTATTCACGAAGAAGATATGTGTTGACGGTCCACCACCTGAATTAGATGACATATATCTATTAGGAAAAATGAAAGATTATGGTGTTGTTATGACGAATGATGCAAATGTTGGTGGGAATGGTTATGTCAATGTTGAGTATACGGGTATAAATCATAACTGGCACAAGAAAAGCATATTCTGGGATTTGCCTTATTGGAAAACACATTTGTTGAGGCATAACATAGATGTGATGCATATGGAGAAGAACTTCGTTGACAACATAATGAACACTGTTCTAAATGTCCAAGGGAAGACAAAAGATAATTTGAAGTCCATATTAGATTTGTCGGACATTTGTTCTCGTCCTGAGATTCACATCAATCCCGATGGAAGTTGTCCAGTTCCGACATTTAGATTATCGAAGAATGCAAAGGTTGAGTTCTTCGACTAGATTATTCATAGGGTCAAATTCCCCGATGGATACGCTTCTAATCTGAGGAATTCCTGACGGATCCTAGACTTCCGTCGGGAAATGTTCATTTAGGGTTTAGGCCTAAATGAACATACTAATTGATGTTAACATACATTATAACATACTAATGAATGAGTTTATTCATGTTTCAATCTAAAAAATGAATTTCACAAAAATTAACGAAAACATGTTTTATACTCAAAAGTGTTAGTAACGAAATATGATCTTAAACCCCGAACTTCGATAATGCAAGACGTACATTTATAAATTATCATTTGAATGTAATTACGAACACACTATGGACATGAATACCTAATCATTCATGTTGATATGTAACACATATCATTAGGATCCAAACTTTAAACCCTAAAGTCTATTTTAGATTTCTTGACAGATTCCTGACGGATGTAGGGTTTTCCGTCAGGAATCCGACAATAAGTCGTAAGTACTTACTGTATCTTGACGCGTATCAATCCCAAAAAATTGAAAACCGAATAAAAATTCAATTTATTTTATTCCCTACCGATTTCTGACTGATCAATCCGTCAGGAATTAAGTATCAAAACTTTCCAGACTCTTCTTCTTCTTCCTCATTTCATCGCGAAACACAAAAAGAAGCTTCAATCAGCGATTTTGGGTGATTTCCGGCCAAATCTTCACAAACCTCTTCCCTAAACTCATCTACAACATTCCCATGGGTGATCCAAGGTAAGATTATTGTTTTTAAGTTGGTTTATGGTTGATTTTGGCATATGTTTGATTTTAGGGATTTTGAGAAATTTGGAAATTGATTGTTGTTTAGGGATTGATTAGTGGTTTGAATGTTGTTTTTGTTTAGAAATTAGGATATTTTTGTGTTTAGGGATTGATTTAGTTGTAAGTTGTTAAAAATTGGGAATTTAGGGTTTAGGGTTTAATAATTGTTTTGAATGTAAAATGATATTGATTTTTGATTAATTGTGTGTTTTTGTAAACAATGTGTGTTTTAGGGTTTAAGGATTATTTTAGGGTTTAGAGTTTAATTAGGGTTTGATAATTGTTTTGAATGTAAAAGATATTCATTTTTGAATAGTTGTGTGTTTTTATAAGAATATGGATTTATGGTTTAATTTAGATTTAGATTTATTATAATTTTTAATTATTATTATGAAATTTAATTACTATTATTAATTTTAATTAATATTTTAATAATTATAAATATTTATCACTATTAAAATTTAAAATTATATTTATATATTCATGAAATTTTTTAATTATTATTATCAAATTTAATTATTATTATTGTAATAATTATATTTTATTTTAGGGTTATAAATTTTCAATTTATAATTCTTATTATAAATTTTAATTATTATTATTAAAATTATTATATAACATTTTTATAATTGAAACTGTAAATTTTAGATCGTACTCGATTCCATGCGTCTGAGATTAGCCAGTCATCGGGACCTTCGGATAGGTCCCCGACTAGTACTCGGGTTCCTGAGACACATGCACTTGAAGGACATCTGCATGCCCAAGAGTGGATGTCTATAAAGGACCTCTTAGTCCAGCTTGGACGGGAGAGATTGCCGCGACTGCACTAGTCTGCATGTGACGGTACGACGTGGTTTCTACAGTCGGATAACGATATTACAAAGTGCATCAAGCGACTGATGCAAGGACTTCTCAAAGTTTTCTATCATACGTTCAGAGATATGCCACCCGCAGACCAGGAGTACTGGTTTTATTGTTTGCCGGTAAGACCTATATCAATTTACCAAAAAATTTAAAGTATATGTAGTTACTAACAACCTATAAACATTATAGCTCGAGTACAACAGGGAACCTCTGATGACCCGAGAGGTCAAGAGGAAGTTTTATGCACGAGCGTCCAAGACGTACATTGAGCACGTGTATGCTTGGAAGACTAGTTGGTACACGGACAAAAAGAAGCATAACATGATGTCTGATGAAGTCTTCGAAGGTTTCCTAAAATATTGGGAGGAAGTGAAGACCAAAGAAAAGGCAACGAAGAACAAGAACAATTGGATGAGTACCCGAGATGGCAAGGGTATAGCGACTACGAACATCGGTTCGAAGAGTGCTGTCACTTGAGCCAATGAGATGGTATGAAAAAAAATTTAAAATACCAAACTTAATAAATTGTATATTCAATTCTAATTTAATTTTCAATTTTAAATTAGGAGCGTGAGAGTGGACATCGACCAAGGCCGATCGAGTTTTTGGAGGACATGCACACGAACAAGACGACGAGTCAGATACAAGATCCGGTTGTTCGCGAGGTTATCCAGACGACACGCGACATATCGAGGAGCGAGAATCTCAGGAGTCCGTTGCTAGCGACGANTTTTGGAGGACATGCACACGAACAAGACGACGAGTCAGATACAAGATCCGGTTGTTCGTGAGGTTATCCAGACGACACGCGACATATCGAGGAGCGAGAATCTCAGGAGTCCGTTGCTAGCGACGATCTCCAGCTTGATACCCAGTACGAGATTGCGTCTCAGGTATGTAATATGTTAATTACATTTTAAATTATAATTTAACATAATAATTTGTTTTTTGTTTCTTGCAGGTTACTAAGAAAAAGAAGGGGCGCATGTTACGGCTCGGGAACATGGCCTCTTACTGTTTCCCGGGATCTTCTCAATCGAGGGGTTCCATTTGGAAGGAGGAGAGGCGGCAGAAGGACGCGGCTATGGAGGCGATGCAGCACAAGCTGGCTGAGATGCGAGCGACGCAAAGAAAGCAAGAAGCTGTGATCCGGGCTCGCATCGAAGCCCAGGTCAAAGCTCAACATGATGAAATGCAGCGTCAGATAGCTTAACATGAAGAGATGCAGCGTCAGATGGAAGAGCGGCTGAAGGCGACTATGGATTCGTTCAAGGCGCAGATGGCGACTCAGTACCCGCCACCACCACTACCACAATAGTATAGTTTCTATTTTTTAAACTTTTATCATTGTTGATCAGATATTTGTACCATTTTGGGTTTTTGTATATATTTTTCACATTTTAGTTTTATGAATATTTTATATTTTTAATTATATTATAAATATTAATTAATAAATATAATATTAATAAATAAATAAATATTATTATTATCTATTAAATAAATCAATTAATAATAAAACTATTTTTTTATTTAAAAATATAAGATCCATCAGGAAATATCTCATCAGTATATCCTTCACAAATCCGTCAGGAATGCCTGACGGATTCGTGACGGATATTCAATTACTGACCATCTAATCCTGACGGACTAAATCCATCACGAATCCTTAAAGATTGGCCATTCGTAACGGATTTGTGACGAATTTGTCCATCATGTTTTAGTTGTGTTCTTATAGTTATAATATAATGCATATAATATTCTTAAATAATAATATAATTATAACATTAAATCATGAAATTATAATTAAGCTGATATCATAAAATATTTAAAATTAAGAACTTAACACAAAACTATATAGAAAACAACAAAAAATTTATAAAATAAAAATCAAATGGTCGTGGTCTATTGCTTACCACACATGAAGAGAAAACATTTAATTGGTCTAGATCAGGAATGGTTTTCTTTGAGTGGAAAATTGTAAAATCATTTACATGGGAAAAGATGAATTAAGGGCCTCTACTCAGTACTCTTCCTAACTTACAAAAACTTTAACAAACTAAATATTTAACATCCAACAGTTAAAAATAATATATTATAAAATATATAGTCATTGATTATGTAAAACATTTTTTTTAGAGTATTGATAAATGATAAAATTGTACTCATCTTGAACACATTCATTGTCCTTGCACGGCGCAGGACTGTCATAGTTTAAAATATAAACATAAACAATAATAAATAAATAAAAACCTAGTGTAAAGTTTAGCATTAGTGACATATTCATATAATTTCAAGAGAAAGTATATATCCAATTAGTTTAATTAATAAATACAATATTTTAATATATAGACATGTGTTAAGTAAGGTTAAAAAGCATAACTAAGAGAAAATATGTTTTGCAGGTGCAAACGAATGTCCGAATGTTTCTTTATTTCTACAAAATATTCTTTTTTATTTATAAAGGCTACAAAATGTTCTTGTTTTTTTTGGATAAAATCTACAAAATGTTCTTTCAGGTAGATTAGTGGAAAAAGGGTCAAATTTGGGTTGATCAATGATCATCTCATTCGGATTTCGATACCAAATGTGGCTAAAGATTTTGTTTCTTGTAGGCTTCGCGCAATAGCTACATATTGAGTTTTTTTATATTTATTATTAGTTAAGGGCTACTCTTTATTTGTAACCTTTGAAAAGAAAAAAAAATAATAATAACAAAAATAACAAAAAAAAAAAGCGTCTGTTGATAAAGTTACGAATATACAGAATAAGTTGAGATTCAAAAATACATTAAAACATATAAAATCATTTTCTTAAGTGACAAGGACTTGTATTGTAACAAACTTTATTGATACTTTTGTTTGTCTTACTACGAAAGTTCATATGTGCTATATATTGTTTTGACTACAAAAATATATATTATTGGAAAAAAACATGTTATACATGGACACACGGTTGTAATTAATATAAAAATTGTTAATTATTTTTTATAAATCTTAGAAGTTTTGGGTTCTTGATCCATAGTCTTTCTCGATCGATGTCAGAGGTCAGCCGCTAATAATACATGTTTAAGATATAAATTATTTTAAAAGCAAAATTTGAACTTTTGAAGTGTCTCAACCACTAGATCAAAATCTTTGGTATAAATTATTATTTTTAATAACTTTTATCCAAAAAAATTTAAACTTTATCACTATTGCCCTGTGCGTTTTGGGAACGCGGCGACTAAATAGATCCATCCAAAAAAAACTAAAGCAAAAAAGAAAGAAAAAAACGAATGGAATCGCCATTTTTTTATCGCCGGAATCACAAAATAAAAGAAGATGTGTGCAGCTGTGTTTAGCAGCGTCATTGACATCACCATATAGTCGCTATTATGCCTGTGATGATTTTTCTCTGCTATTAAACTTTTATATTTAAGTCGTTACTTACGAAGCAACGAACAAGGCCATGTTAAATTTTAACTAATCTTTATTTATATTTATATCTTCATGTTTTATACATAAAGAAATAATGATTATTTTAAGGGATATTCGAAAAAATATCACAAAAATGAATATATAAAAAATACCAAACAATCTTAATTTGTTTTAAACATACCACAATTTTTTCATAAATATAACAAAATTGTTTTCGTTTCAAAAATCCTACAAATTTGAAATAGCTTTAAAATTTTAAATTTAAACTCTAAACCCCCAAAACCAAACCCTATATGCTTCAAAATTAAACTATAAACTTTATTTAGTGAACCATAACCCAAAAATTTATTAAAAAACCCTTTAAATACCTAAAAAGAAGTTCAAATTTTAAAAATATCTCACACTCCCAAAAGTTTACACTCCCAAATATTCTAGAAATACGACAAACATAAAAAATGAAGTTTGAGCTTGAGTTCACTAAATAGAGTTTAGATTTTAGTTTTGAAGGGGTAGAGTTTTGTTTTGGGATTTTTGGATTCATATTTGAAGTTTCAAAGTTATTTCAAATTTTGTGGTATTTTTGGGGAAAAAAAAAACAATTTTATGGTATATGTAATTTTTGAGAGTACGTGATATTTTTGGAATATACTTAGTTTTTTGTGGTATTTTTGAGATTCTCCCTAATTTAAATTTTAAACCCTTCAAATTCATTTTTTTTTTTTGTATGTTTGTGAAATTTTTAGAAAAATAAAAAACAATTTAATGATTTTTTGGAACTTTTGAGAATATGTTATAATTTTAGAATTTGAACATCTTTTAATTCTATTAATTCCTCATATTTTAGATGAAATATTTTAATAACTAATATTCTGGATATATCTAAATATTATGGAAATAGTTGAATAACTTGAATATGATGTCTTGCTTGTTTGGTCGCATCTACCTATATCAAAACGTACAATTCCAAAATAGAATTGTAATTCGAATTCAACTTATGTTATTTACGAAGTCAATTATGATGAAGTATCACCTCTTTAGCTACGCCTCTTTAGCTACGGAATCCTGAACTTGTCCCGTCTTCCTGTTGGTGTGAATGTCTTCCATAAATTCGAGGGGGGTCGGTTGCCGCCCTTCTTCTGAGTTTGTTTAAATGTTTAAAGTTTTAGTTATGTTTTTTATTTGATTAACATTTTAAATTAACTATAGTGAATGTATTTCTTACCAGCTCCTGATCACGAGTGATGCTACTCTTAGCATCCAAGTTTGTTGTCGCAATGCCTACACCGTTGCGAGTGCTGTAGCGGTTCTTCTTGTTCGTCGACGAAACTTCTATAGTCTTGGGGTCAGACCAATACTGAACGAGATCTTGGAATAGGATCTCAGGCATCTCCTTCGCCTTATTTCCTTGTGTCTTCCACGTTTTTTTCCAGGTGTGGAAGTGGATGGTGTAGACTCGGGCCGCCTTCGCCTTGAACTCAGTCCGGACCAAGCTGGTGATAGAAGGATGCCAGTTGAACTCGTGCTATATGATTACCAATTTTAAATTTAGTTAGACAATTCAATAATTATATTGTGATTAATTAGTCTAAACTTTTTGGACGAACTTTACCGCAAAGTGCCGCAACCAAATCTCCTTATCTTCATATGGCATCAAGACGAACTTCTTATACGGCTTCTTCCGTAGATTATGCATCATTCTCATGATGCATTTGGTCATCCCGTTGTCTGAGGGATCAAACCACGTCACCCCGTCCGGGAGTAGGAGATCCAGAAATGTCAACCCCTCCCTCCCAAGTTGCACCAGTAGTTCCTCCAGTGGCATATGCACCGGAGGAACATGAGGCGCTGGAGGAACCGGATACTGATGTCCCGGACACTGAGTTTTCAGAATATGATTACCCGGCTAAGAAGAAGGGGTCATGGGAGAGGGCACCGAACCCGACCCTCTCGAACCGTCGCCAGTGCCGAGACCGGGCACATAGTATAAAACGTAGTTGCTGAAATTACGGTAAGTTTAATTAATATTAGTATTTTATGCATAACATAAAATTAATTATTCGTTTAGCATAACCATATATTCAATTTTGTAAAGCAAATAAAATTTTCAAATGAATTATTTAAATTCATAATCAACCCTAAACTTTCAATATTTACAATTAAAATCTAAAATTTTAAAAATTACATTTACAATCTAAACGTTTAATATTATATATATAGCCATAAACTTTGAAAATTTTCATTTACAACACCTAAACTTTTAAATTTACATTTACGACACCAAACTTTAAAAATTATATTTACAACTCTAAACTTTTTAAAATTTCATTTACAAACCATAAATTTTATAATTTTCATTTACAACCCCTAAAATTTTAAACTTACATTTACAACACCAAAAGTTTAAAAATTACATTTACAACACCAAAATTTTAAAAATTACAATTACAACACAAAACTTTTGAAAATTACATTTACAACCCAAAACTTTTTAAAATTATATTTACAACCCATATTTTTAAAAATTTTCATTAAAAATCATTATTTCATTCAATTATAAAACTTTAGCAAAATACTAATACAACCCAAAAATTCCAGAAATTATTTTAAAATCCCAACATTTTAAATTATCAAAAACAACCCTAAAACTTTGAAAATCTTTTATTTTCATCAAATTTCTCAAATAAACAACTATTAACAACCTAAACAACATTTACAACACATAATCTAACTATCAAAAACCAAACTACCATCTAAAATCTATCAAAATCCCAAATTTTCAAAAACCTAATCAATTTATTCCAATCCCTAAAACTAACCTAAAATCACTTAAATCAACTAAAAACTTACTAGGATGGGTTGTTGGTATTGTAAGCCATGTCTTTAAACCCTAATCGCCACCGGAAATCGCTTCGTCACGCTGGAAATCGCCTTCTATCGCCGAAAAAATTGAGTGAAAATGAAGAAGAAGCTTATGGTTTTTTTATATATACCCGGAAATTTCTGACGGATAAATCCGTCAATCCAAATAAATTAAGTTCAAAAATTTTCACCAAATTTTTTGGGACTTGAAAACACGGGTAAAACTAGGTGATCCGTCAGTATTTACTGACGGATTATTGACGGATTGCATGTATCTGTCAATAATCCATCAGTAATAACTGACGGACAACTCTACATCCATCAGTTATATGTAAATGGGTTTAGGGATTGTTTAGGGTTTGGTTCTGGAAATGTGGTATTACGGATATCTAAACAAATGGATGATGACACAATTAGTATCATAGTGCATTGATAATATTGCAAAATTGATAAACATCTTATAAGCTTATAATTAGTTTTCTGTATTGTGGTTCTACGTAATGGAGTTTGAAGTTTTATTTTTTTATTTGATTGAATTACCCTAAGTGTATTAAAATGTGTTTGATGTTAATTAAGTTTTTACATATAGTTAAAATTTAAGAAAATTGCATTTAGGGTCTAAATTAAACCTCGTTTACATATTATTGACAGATTATTGACGGACAAGCCTAATCCGTCAATAATCCATCAATAATATGTAAATGAGGTTTAGGGATTTTTTTTAGGGTTTGGTTATGGAAATGTGATATTACGGATATCTAATCAAATGGATGATGACACAATTAGTATCATAATACATTGATAATATGGCAAAATATTAAATCTGCTTTTCTCGTTTATAAATTTCAAACTATATCGATAAACATCTTGTAAGTTTATAATTAGTTTTGTGTATTGTGGTTTTATGTAATGGAGTTTGAAGTTTTTTTTTTTTACTTGATTGAATTACCCTAAGTGTTTTAAAGTGTGTTTGATGTTAATTAAGTTTTCACATATAGTACAAACTTAACAAAATTGCATTTAGGGTCTAAAACCCCATTTACTGTGAATTGAATTTACAGTAAATTTCAATATATTAGTTGCCAACGGCTTCAAACGGCTACTTTGTACCGGTTACATAAACTGACGGATTTGTGACGGATTATTGACGGATATATCCGTCAATAATATGCTGTCAGATATTTGTCAGAATTTTGTTTGCAATTACTGACGCAATTTCTGACAGACGTTTGCTGTTAGAAAGCCGTCGATAGCCCGTCAGTAATTACTGATGGACGGTTGTCCGTCAGAAAGTCCGTCAGAAATCGCCAAGTTTTCTTGTAGTGCACGGCTTAGCCACGGCTTAGACATCGTTGCTATAGTGTCTTAGCTTAATTTATCCATGGCAAACTTTGTCACGAACTTTCTGTAGACATCCTTGACCAATTAGCCACATAAAGTTCGTGACAATCCGTGACTATATTTGTTACTGATTGTCACAGTTAGCCACAGATTGTATAGGTACGCTTTAGCCACATATTAGTTTGTGGCAAATCTTGTCACGAAATATCCGTAGAAACCCGTGACCAATTAGCCACGGATATGCCGTAGCTTCGCGTAACTTATTTGGTCACAGATATTTCGTGACCTTCCGTGGCTTTTGTTGTTATATTGCCACAACTTATTCGTGGCTATCCGTGATATAATTTTGATCTGTTTTTTATTTATTATAAATATGTTTTTTGTTTTGTTTAAATATATAAAATTTAATTTAAACATAATATACATATTTTTAAAGTTTTAAAAGTTGTATATATTGTTTTTTAACATAAGTACCAAAAAACATAAAACACCAAACTACAAATCAGAAAACTTAAAAAATTCACATACACATTTTCCATCTTCAAACTTCTTCTTCACGTGCTTCTTCTTCATCATCTTCTTCTTCACCACCATCCAGACGCCGCTTGTATGACATAAACATAATCTTAATCCCAACTTGAAACCCTAATTAAAAGAAACAAAATCGTAATCCCGGTTAAAGTATAATTTGTATGACTACGCAAAGAAACGGTCATCTGAGAACTGTATAACCAAAAAGAATATATCTCTGTCATGTCTGACATGAAGAGTTTCTAGAAAGATATCAAAAACCAAACTGAACTTTTATATAAAATAAGCTCTTATAGCAGGAGTTTACTAGCCATAGTTATAAAGTTAGAACCGATAAAATTCCATGATTAACAAGTGTTGGGATTTATTTTAGTTTTGGAGTTTATTTCTTAGTATTCATAAAACATATATTTTTCAATAATTATATTAATTGGAGGAGTTAGATTGGAGAATAATTTTAAACTTGAAGAATAAAAGTAATAAAAATATTTTTCTCAAAATTACACAATTTCAAGGCAATGTTCTTCAACTTTTAACATTCTGGTGGAAATATCTCGAAAGAAAATTGCAATATCTGTATATTAATGCGTTTTACTTTTTCTGATATATAAATTAAATGAAATCATATAAATATATAATTAAGTAGTATATCTTATTAATTACCTGAAATTGCCCTGTGAACATTCTTTGGTAAAAAGTTCTAGAAACGCAAATGGAAGCCAGCGTTGCATAATCACATAACAATCATGACTTTTAAGTCCAAAAAACTTGCCAGAGTTCTCGTTGACACATCTACTAAAATTTGAAGCATATCCATTTGAAAATCTAATATATTTTTTCAACCATGAGAGGAAACTCTTCTTCCCTCAGAATCGGAACCGTTCCGTCTTCTTCAGTCTCTATATTTGTTCTGTTACAAATCTCTGGAAGATCGAGTCTAGAGTTAATATTATCTTTTGTGTTAGGTGCATTCAACATAATGTTGATTAGATTGTCAAAAAAGTTTTTCTCGATGTGCATGAAGTCTAGATTGTGCCTAAGTAGGAGTTTTCCCAATACAGAAGTTCCCAAAATATACTTTTCTTTATCCAATTATGGTAATCTCCATATCCATCAATTGTTCGACCCGAATTCTCGTGTCCATCATACTGAACAGTTTCATTTAATCCGTCAATTTGGTTGATCCTTTCATACAAAATTTCTTGTCCATTCAACCATGGTGTAGGTGTTTCTTCAACCTAATTACCTTGTCTAAATGCTGTCAAATTTCTCTGGTATGGATGATTATAAGAATACCCGATGACAATCAAACCAACTAAAATTTCCTTCCATCTCGTAACCAAAATGCATTAGTATCTTCAAGAAAATATGGACATAATAGTCGACCGTGCGTCATGCCGAATGGGAGATTATACGAAGTTACTACAACTGCCCAAACTGAGTGTGCCTCACCATTCTTACCAATTGGGTTAAATCCATCTGTTGACAAACCAAGATATATATTTCAACTTTCTCCAGCAAATTCAGGATATACCTGACTAAAATGTTTCCACGCTTTATCGTCTGATGGGTGATACATTTCTCATTCAGGAGAAACATGCTATGCGTGCCATCGTATTTCACTTGTTGTTTTCTCTATCTGGTATATTCGCGACAACCTTTGTGCAATAGGTAGATAAAACGTTTGTTTCTTTGCTTTATTTTTCTCTGTTCCATTGTTGGGATAATACCTGTCTTTTTTTGCAGAAATGACATTGCATAAGATTTAGATCATCCTATTTCCAGAAAATCATGCAATTGTCCTCACACACATCAATCTTCACTACCGGTAAACCTAGTGAATGTGTCCGCTTCTTTGTCTCATAGCATGAACGTGGAGCTCTATTTGGTTTTGGAAGAATACATTTTATTGTCGACGCACACTAATCAACACATCCCTCACTCATATTGTTCGTCATCTTTATGTTCATCACACGCGATGCTCAAAACAATTGTGATAATCCTTCAATACACCCATCATAAAGTGGTTCACTAGCTTCTTTAAACGCTTGAAAAACATTATCAGGATGTGGATCTTCTTCTACATTTGGCTGAATATGTTGTTCTTCTACATTTTGTGGAATATTATCTTCAATTGGAGGTTCTTGACTCATATTAACATCACCATATTGAACTAATTCATCAGCATCTTCAATTGGAACTTATATACCACCAGAACCATCATAATCAGCCAAATCACCTTCCCAATTAGAGTCTTCTCCTCCTACAATATGACTAGGACTAGGCATAGAAGACTCGCCAACATCGAAACAATTTTCACCATGACACGTCCAAATATAACAGTTACCTTTAAAACATTTCAAATAGAGGTGTCGAGATATGATTTGAGTGTCATGTTGCTTCATACACTGGGAACAAGGACACAACGTAGTTCCTTGTTCTTGATATAAAGCTTGATTACACACAAAACTGATAAATGCATGTATACCTTCTTTAAATTCTTTATTCATACATTTCCTCTCTGGATCAATATGTCGATCTATCCACTCTCTTGAGCGAAAAACTAGCCATTTTCGTCTCTCACCTTCTCTTCTAACAATATTATCCATTCTGCCAAAAGAAGAAGAAGGTGTCGGTTTAATTTTTTAAATTAGTCACGGATTAGTCACGGAATAGAACATGTGGCTAATATTAGCCACATATTAGCCACTAAACAAAAATTGTGGCTTATATTAGCCACAGAAAGCAATATGCGGTTTATTTTCAATAATTGCCTCTGACATGAGTAGACTGATTTGACAATACGGTCAAGATACCGAAAGCACCATAACAAAATCGTGGCACATTTTTGTCACGAATTAGCCATGGGTTGATGTCGTGGCTAATTTGCTACAAATTAGCCACAAATAAACCATAGTGAATTTGCCATGCTATTTTGCATGACTAATCAGTGGCTTTTTTGTTACGACTTGTCATGGATTAGCCACATATGGGAGAAGCTGTGACAATTTTACTTTTACCACAGACAAGATGTGACAAGGACGTAACTATAAGGTTTTTTTGTAATGACCGAGACCTAGGAATCGAGAAGTTGTCATAATAGACCAAAGTATGATTAAAAAAGGCATCATCTCCTCTTATGTAGCCTTCGGTTCTCCTCTTTGGCTAGTGGATCTATTGGATTTTGAAGCAAAGTTTTCCTATGGTTTAGGCAGACCTTGTTTTGAACCCTACAAAATGTTGGTCTTTTGCTTTTTGTTTTATGTTTTCCCTTATTTTAAGGCTTGTCTTTGGCTTATTCAGTTGTTTTGTTTGTAAGTTCTGATTACTCTATGTGCTTATTGTTATAATCAGTCGGAAATATTGGTTTATGCACGCAGGACCGGCCCACATGGTAAGCTACATAATCAATTGATTAGGGCACCAATTCTAGAGGCACTTTTTAAAATAAATTTATTGTGATTATAAAATTATTTGACATTTTCATAATTCCAATATCCGTGGAGCTCTTTTAGTAATAAATTAGGTTTTATGTGCAAAAGATATTAACTAGTTTAAGTATATCTTATAATAATACTAGAGTTATACTCATGCATGAAAAATGTACAACAATGTGTTTTTTCTAATGTAAAACCAAGATTTTTGCAGGGCTTTAAATTTTTCTATTAAATGATTGAAAATTCTCTAACTATATTAATCTAAGTTATCATTTGGAAAAATTGATTATTAGCAGAAACATTTTATTGATAATGGAACATATTATATGTTCATATCATTGAAAAAACTTGAATTTATAATTGATGGTAGACTAAATGTTGTTTACAAAGTATATATCCATTGAAAATTTGTGTTTCTATGATTTAGACATCTATAGTTGAAAAAATCGATTAAGTGAGCTTAATGAATGAGTTTGCAAGTGAGCTTAATGAATGAGTTTGCAGGAAAAAGTGTTAAGAGAGCTATATCTCACATGTAAAATTTTATTTTTGTTAATTACTCTTTTCTATATAAATTTGAAGATTTTATTATATTTAAAATTATGTTTTTATATATTTTGGTATTTATGATTTTGGAATATATATAAGAGTACATTTATGAAAATTGTGTAAGGTATTCATAAACATTGTACCAGCATTTTATGCGCGTCCCGGTTTAGTATGTATTATTATTAAATATATGTGTTAATTATCGTTGAAAAAAGAAACTAGGTAATTTCTTGGAAGATGTAGACCATCTTTTCCACAGCCATCTTTATGTCGTGCAACATATACATAAACCTAATTTATAAATATTTTTTTTAATATAGAGAGTCCAAATGTTAAGAGAAAGTAATAATTATTCATTTGTTATATGAATATAGAGAGAAAATAACCAAAATTAACATTTTAAATAGTGATCTTTCGTGAATCAATATATTTTTTATTTTAACAATAATATGCTAATCTATTACATAAATATCTTATTATATAAACTGGAACGCGTTTAACGTGAATCCGACACGTAAGCAAAATTATAATTAATAAGATCGTGACACGTGTCATTGTTAATTAAGATCATGACATGTGTCGACGTAGTATTTAAACAAATGGAAACTTTCTTATTGTTAGTTTTTTATTTTTCTGAAATAATAGAATAATAAAAAGGAAATAAGTATTATTATTTTAAATGGAAATTACAAAAAAATATTAATATAATATGATTAAAATAACAAAAATATAAAATGTACAAAAAATATTTCGATAATTATTTCTCATAATTTTTATAATTTGGATATTTATAATTATAATTTACAAAAAATCTAATAATAACTAAACTTTAACTTTAACGTCGATTAGAATATATAATTACTTGGATTATCATTTTTAATTTAAATATTTTAAATTTACCCGCGTATCACGCGGGACCTAATCAAGTGTAATATAATAATATGATAATCTATTATATTACATATTTATGTAATAAAATACCATTTTTCACGGAGGTCCAACATTTTTTAAGATGAGTATGAATGTGTAATCTTTCTTTTCTCATATACCATGTTTTTCTATTTTTACTCATCACATATATATAATATAGATAATTCTATGAAATACCAGGTAAAGAAATTCATATTCCACAAAAACCACACTCCCAATTATTCCAAAAATATTATTAAAATATTTTTCTTACAAAAATACCACAAACATAAAATTAAATTTTAAGGATATAGAATTTAACTTTTTCGGTTTGGGTTCACTAAATAGAGTTTAGGGTTAGTTTTAAGGGGGTGGAGTTTGGTTTTTGAGATTTTGGATTTAAATATAAACTTTTTAAAAAAGATTTATGGTATTTTTGAAAAAAACATTTTATGGCATTTTTCGAATAATTTGGGAGTATGTGGTATTTTGAGAATGTACCTTACTAACGTTTTTGAGAATACCCATATATATATATAACCTGATTTGAGCTAAAGTTTCGATGGCATAAATGATTAGAGGATATGGCATGAATTAGGAGTGGTACAGATCCTGATCCGTGAAAAAGGGATCAATATCCAAACCCGTGATACTCGCGGATATCCGGATCCATATTCGGATCTGAAGCCATGACTTATAAAAATTATTTGTTTCATGAAAAAGCTGACTAGGTTTAGAAAACTAATTTTTTAAAAAGAAATATTTCTAAGAAATATAAACTAATTATAAAAATATATTTAAATTTATATTTTAAAAGAAATAAAAATGTATGTATTTTAAAATAATAAAAATTAAAATATTCAAAAGTTTTTTTTATTAAAATAACATAATATATATTCTTAATATATAAATTTATCCTAACTCGGAACCGGATATCTGGACCTTAAAAATTTAATATCCGAATCTGGATTTGGTATTCTAATTTTTGGAGCGAATCCGGACGTATCCCAAATCAGATCTTGGATTTCTGATAATAATACCATTAACTTTGAATGTTAAAAAGGAAGAATCATGTTATTCATCACTTACCTATTAGTTTATTTAATTGGTTAGGTATATCTTCCATTATAAAATTTTCGTTTGTTCAGGTGACCATATTTTGGTCAATAAAAGAGAGAATTTCACTTTATAAAAATATAAACTGAAGGATATATATATATGGCTTATTTTCCAACGTTTGCAACATGTGAGTATAAATTTTTTTAAATAACAATCCCCCACTAATAGACAGAAAATTTTATTAAATGACTGATAATTGATTTATAATAAAATATTTAAATAAAATCCAATATATTCATAAAATCTAAAATATAAAATATCTATAAAATCTAAAACATGTCTAAAACAACAACGACTACTACTGTCCTTGTCTGAACCGTTCGTTTATCTGTGGCAAGAACAAATCCATTCGAGTTTCATCTGGGCCTGCATAAGAGTATGCATCTCATTTTGCTGAGATTTGAGCTGGGCTTCGATCTGAGCTTGCATATGAGGGTCTCGCTCCCTTTTCTCAGTCTGCATGTCAGCGATCATCTTCTGCATGTTCTCCAATAGAAATGGGAAATCAGAAATTTTTGGTGTCTCATATAGTGGAAAGAAGGAGCGATTTAAGGGATTCTGATTTCAGAATCTTGATCCTCAACCATATCCTCGCTGAAAAATCCGCCCGAAACCTAGTTAGATTCTCTCAGAATCTCGTGAAGGCGGGAAACTGGCAATTCCATCAAAAGAAAACTTCCATTAATAGAATGGGGGGGGTAAAATATGGGCGCGTAAATCGACACGGGTCAACTTACCGGGCCCGGGTCGGCTCGTGAAGTTGGCGACCAACGACGAGGCACGGTGAGTCGCGAAGGCGCTATGGAGAGTGGCCACGACGACTATGTACGGTGAGTCGTGACGGAGCTCCGGAGAGTCGTCATGACGACTACACGCGGTGAGTCGCAACGTAGCTCCGGAGAGTCGACACGACGACTACACACGGCGAGTCGCGACGTAGCTCCGGAAAATCGACACGACGACCACATACGGTGAATCGCGACGGTGCTGTTGAGAGTGGCCACGACGACCACGTACGTTGCGTCGCGGCGTTGCTCCAAAGAGTAGCCACGACGAGATTTTGCTCAGAGCCCACGAGCGGAAGAAACCGGTAGTGGGTCGGCGCAGCCCATCGTGAACATTACCCTTAGTGGGCCGACTCGGCCTGTCACGAAGCCCAGAGTGAAGTCTCCTAGAAGACTCGCGAGTGAAAGTCAAATGGGGGGTGGCACAAATTTGAAAGGACATAACGGAAAATCAGAAACATGAAGGAGGCATTAAATGCCAAAGATACTGGAGGAGCCTCGTGGAGAGTCCTATAAATAGTCTCCACAAGGGTCCGAAAATAGACCAAAAATCATTTGTAAAACTTAGCACATTCTTGAGAAAACTTGTAAGCTCTGGAGAGATATTGTAATCAAACACTTATTCTAATACAGATAATCATTTTCATTCATATATTCTTATCAATTTGGGTGTGAGGGAAATTCCGCTCTCACAAATATTAAGAAAAGAATTTTTAAAAATCAAAGATAAAACCACCATAAATCATCATAATTTAACCATCACCACAATTCTTAATCAAGCATGGATCCAATAACTAACTAAAATAAAGATGAATGCCAAAGGAGCATGAATTAGGAACTTGTAAATCAATTCACTCCTGGAAAGGTTTAAAATTGAGGATAATAGCAACTCGAGTATATGATCAAACTAGAGAAATAAGCAAGACTTGCACATTTTCATACAATTAATCATAATACCAAACAAAATTAAGAACGAGTTCTCTTTTACCTGTCCTATGTTAAGGATGTATAAAAATAGATTCATAAGTTCATTAAACACCCTAATCAACTATTCTCATAGACTAGGAATGCTTAAATGATGAATAGGTTCTTTGGAGAATTTCACTAAACACCTTTCGGATGAAAAATTCTCTATAAACGAGAATGGCATTACAAAATCAAGTATTAAAAGCCTCCTAGTCATGAGACATATACAAGACTCTAACCTAATTCACCGAAACTCATGCACCATTATTATTGTTCCAAGCTTAAACCAAGAATCTCAAAAATATAAGTTCTAAGAGGTAAGAACAAGAAGGAATAAGAGTTAAACAAAAGGAGCATAAATGAAAGATTGATTTAATCTAAGTTATAAAGATAAGCACTTTAAGCTATCTGAAAATAAATTGGACTCCAGAATTGTGAGTAGTTATTTATAAGTTAATCTTAATACTCTTAGACGGAAAAAATTTATGGTACCACAAAAAAAATTGACACGGACTAATAATGTTATTTGAGGATGATGAGTTAAGGGAGGGGGGGGGAGGGGATAAGTAAAATTAATGATGTCGGTTTTTTTATAAAGAATATTCAGTTTAAAAAATTTATGTGTTACATCCATAAATAGGTAAATACAAAATCCTAAATTTTCAGGTCCAGAATCCAAACCTACTAACTCTTTACATTTCAGAGCCTAAACCCACATAATTAACTCTAAATCTAGTTAAACTAAACCACAGTTTTAGCATTAACCATGGTTAGAGTTGTAGCAGCTAGAGAAACCCTAGCCGCCGTCGGAAATCCTAGACCGCAGATACCACCACGACTCTTCTCTCGAAGGCCGGTTTGTCGGTAGTGGAGACATGAAGTCCAAGAGCACAATGAAGGAAAACGAGGAAGAAGATCAGAGCGATAAGCGTTTTCGCCGTTGTGTCCCGGAGCAGCCTCGGCAACAAGGAGACCACCGTCTTCATAAGAGGACAAATATTTAACCATCATCGGTCCGGTGTAGCGAAAGCCCGAAACTCGGCCATCCTCAAACCAAAGCATCGTGCATGTCGCCTCTGTTCTTTTGTGGAAAAAAAATCTTCACGCCGGAGTAGTTTATCAAGTCCGAGATGCTTCATCTTCCGTTCAGGTAGCCGCGACGGTGGTGTAGTTAAGACCCCGTCGCCTAAACGAGGTTTCTCGCATCGCTACCATGTTTGATTTGAAACTGTGAAAGAAAAGGATTTGCCAGTCAGATTTGCGGATGAAAGCCTTTGCTGCCGGAGTTCCGCCGCTGGACTTTCGACGGAGCACCTAAGTTGCGGTGCGATGGTATTGTGGTCAGAAGAGGAAAAGCTCTTCTCCGTTGTTTCTCTATCGTTCTCGTTCCGAAGGAGAAAGAAAGAGAGGGTGGAGAGAAAAACGGAAGAACGAGTTTGACCTACACTTGCTAGGATATCGTTTTTTTTTAGGAACAATAAGTTTCAATACCAATATTGATTTGTATATTTGATTTTTATAAAGCAAATATGGAACCTCGAGTTGAAAATAATTTTTTCTCAAATTCTAAATGTTGACGAGATCAATTATAGAGGTCAAAATCTTCAAGTAAGATCATGTTTTTTTGACGATCGGAAGAAACGAGCGAGCCAACCAAATAAAGTTGCAACTTTTATGTTATATTGGCTTTTTAAGCACCCACTAATAAAGTTCCATTATTGAATATATTTAAGTCATTTAATACTATGGTTTATAGTAGTAAAATTGTTTTATAGCTACATAATATATCATGACTAAAGTTTGAATTTTGTGGTTATATTGTGAAATAGCCAAAACAAATCATGAAAAATCATATTTATAGCATTGTGACTAAAATTATTTGGTTTCGTGACTGCAAAATGTCGTTTTAGTCACGCTTATTTCGTGACTAATTTAATAGCAACTTACGAATTTATGAATCTAGCCATAATTATATTCTTGATTATTACGCTATTAATTAAATCTTGCCAACTCGTCAATAGGTCCATGATATTAGAAGTTTTGACGACTTCGGTGCAAGAGAGGTTAGAAGCTATGGAGTTAACCTTGGCGAGCATTGGTGATTCTGTCTTACTATGTTCTCTCTCTTTCTCTCTATCTTCCCCTAAAAGTGACAACAAACTTAGAAGATATGTTACTGAGTGTTAGCATTTTTGAAATCTCCACTTGAAATTTTCTTTTAATACATTTAGATCGGTTATTAAACAAAATCTATCTAAATACTCGTTTCCAAAAACTTTTTCACACCACCTTCTGTGACTAGAGTGTCATGAACAAAACATCATCAAACACGAGAAAGGATTTGGTAGCAGCAATGATCATGCCTTCAAGATAACATATGAATCTAACAATACAAGTGTAGTAAGAGGCAGAGGAAGAAGAGATTCATACAGAGGAAGAGGCAGAGGGTGTGGGAGAGGCTTATACAATAAGGCTCTAGTTGAATGTTATCGTTGTCACAAGCTGGGACACTTCCAGTTTGAATGTTCAATGTTGATACCAGGTTTGACACCTGTCCTGAAAGCCCATTTCGACACAAGGCCCAGCTGGATGCCGACGTGGAGAA
>OVBE01004465.1:0-23872 GCA_900406425.1 Iberis pinnata | reverse complement strand
AATTGTGAAAATTCAGAGAAGGAGCACCAACCTGGAATGGACCAACACAAAGCATGACTAGCACTCAAACTGGATTGATCTCAACTTGTCAACATTCACCTTTGATTGATCTCAAGAAGGACTAGCACTTAACATGGAATGGCACTCAACAGGATTTATCTCAGCACTCTACTGGATCTATCTCCACCTTTCCTGGATCTATCTCAGGACCAAAATTGGATCTATCTCCACGTTGCCTGGATCTATCTCAGGACCAAAACTGGATCTATCTCCACCTTGCCAGGATCTATCTCAGGACCAAAACTGGATCTATCTCCACCTTGCCTGGATCTATCTCAGGACCAAAACTGGATCTATCTCAACTTGTACCTGAGATCGATCTCTTCTTCAACACATGGATCGATCATAGGTCGATCCACACTCACCTAGATCGGTCTTGGATATATCTCAACAACATCTTGATTGATCTCTCTCTCTTGAGGAAACTCGTGAAACCTCTGAAACATAAGGAAGTGCAATGAACGGAAGCAAGGGAAAGGAGGAAGCAAGAATGGATCTATGATGAATAAGGCTGGATCGATCTCAGCAGCTCCTGGATCGGTCTCAGTAGCTCCTAGATAGATCTCAGCAAGCTCCTGGATCGATCTCAGCAGCTTCTGGATCTCACTCAAGCAACCTTGGATCCTTCTCAGCAGCTTCTGGATCGACCCCACTCTCAGACGCACCTCACCTGGATCGATCCCAACGCTTACGTCCAAGCTTTCAACGCTTTAGATCGATCATGCACCAACTCAAGCTCCAACCCGACCAACTCAATTCCGGATAGCACTTGAACCTAGACCCAAGATCCAAGACAATTATTAGCTTTTTGTCTTTAGTGCGCTTTATGGCTTTCCTCTGAACATTATAAAAGCCCTAATTCGCCTCAAGTTGCAACAAGCTTTAGTTTTTTTTTTTTCTTTTTAGGTTTTTGTCTTAGGTTTTATTTTTCTTAAGTTGTTCTTCATGTTCTTGGTGTAAAAACCAGATTTCTTTCAAGTTCTTAGTTAATATCCTGCTTTTCTTTAGCTTTCTTGCTTAGCTTTACTTTGTTGCATATCTGGTGCATGTTGATTTACGTTTTAAGCTTTAATCTCCTGTTTTAGTTTACTGTTTCATTGTTGTTCTTCATTTATGGGTTTATGTTCTTGCTGTTCTTCATCTGTTTTTCCCATATCTGCATGTTAGCTTTAAGATTATGTTTTCAGTTTCATCGCTTCTACTCCCATGAGTAGTGAGTAGTCATCTAAGTTCCTGAGGATAGGGGTAGACTAGGGTTGATGTTCTGGGTTTACCTTAGTGCCTAAGCTATTTGATCTTAGATCCCTTATGTTTCACTTGTTCGTAATGCTGATTGTACTTCTACCCGGAAGGGATTCGAAGACCCGCCACTAGGCCCTTCAACACCGGAAGGTGAGTCAATTGAAGGTGTCCGTACATAGGTGACGTCAGAGATTCGTCTTCCCCTTCTAAGGCATTAGATGTTGGGAAGCTTATTGACTAGAGTAGTAGTTGTTAATGCCTGCTAGGTAGTCACCGTCTATGATGGCAGTTGAGTCTGTGATTACTTTGCTTGAGATTGGTTGCCTAGGAATTAGAATTGATTGTATATGTAGCTACTGTCTAGGGTTTAGCTCATTGTATGAGGTATGTTAGGTGCTTAGTTAACCCAGGATAGATCCTTAGTCAATTACCCTATGTCCTCAGGAACTGCTTTACATTTCTTGCACCTTTCACTCTCTTTGCATTTACTCTGTTTTTGCTTTCAAATCTTTTATGCTTCTTTCTGTTTTTATGCTTTTTATGTTCATTTCACTTAGGACCTTTTAGCAACAAATCCTTTTAACACTTAGCTTGACTTTAAAGCATCCATTACATCTACATTGCTTAGTAGATTCCCATTATGGATTGACAAACCCATCTATACTACAACGATGGGTGATTGATACCCTTAGGATCTTAAAATCTTACTATCAGGAATCGACTTTATAGTCCTTTTCCCATGTCTCACAAGAAAAATTAGATCTTAATGCTTCTTGATTATGTCTCTAAGTGAATTGAAGTACTAGCTAACCCCACTAACGATTCTAAATTTGTACTAAAAAAATGAAGTATGTGATTTCCTAGGTTTAGTGTGCCTAGAGTGGGGATCAGTGATTGAGGCTACCACACTTTACCGCTCGAGTCCTTGATTGTTTGCTGAAGAAACATGGTGTTAACATAAGGTAGCAACGCCTTATAACTTTCAAACTAGTGGACATGTTGAGATCTCCAACCGAGAAATCAAGACTATTTTGGAGAAGACGTTTACATCTTAAGTATCGTGAAGATATGAAGTATTTTTTTCACTATAATCACTGGATTATAACAGATCGGCCCAATAAATCAAACTTTTAATAAGGAAAATTGCACTCGCTGTTTGAGTGCCTAAGTTTGATTATGGTCTGGTAACAAGGTAGCATATATAAAACCATTGTACGAACTACTAGTATATTTATTAAAAATATATTCTTTTGGAATTATAAATATTTGCGGTTTCTTCTAACATAATTCCTAGAGACATACTTCCCTTCGACTTCCATTTTGTAAAGATCGTCATTTAAGTTTTTCACAAGGATTAAAAAATTTATATTTTCCATAATATTAATATTAAATATTCTAAATCAACCAATAAAAAATGGTTACCGATCCCCTNCCCCCCCCCCCCCCCCCCCCCCCAAACTTGTACAGTTCAAACTATTTACACTTGGAATTCATGCATAAACTTAATTGTACACAAACTTTAATTACGACTGAGAAATCCTCCCAAACTAGTAGATTCCAAATTATTTTCCCCTAATTAATTAATTAGAGTAATTGCGATTTAAAATTACTAAACAGCGTTGTTATAAAATAGCTTCAATCAAATGCATGAAACATAGTTTTTGTGTGTTGAGGTCACAAGGTGACTCGATGGGCTTTCAATAAGAACAAAGAAAACATAGCTCAATCTATAATGTGAACGAGAATGAAAGACGAATAAATTATCACATTGTGGAAGTTGCTTCCATCACTTCACCATTAACCTCTTCATCAAACTCTGCCAGATTTCCAAAACCTATCCCCTAAATGAATAGAGTTTTCAATTTATCAAACCTATAATCCTCACTCACACTTATGACAGAGTAAAAACAGAGTCGTTTTAGGAATGACTTCGTGCCAAAACTAGGTTGTGTCAGTCAAACTTATACCACATTGTTGTTTGTGACTGATCTTTGTATATGTATATGATTGTATATTTCCTTCGGTAATTGCAGTGATATGGGATGCAACTACACGCTGCTGCTGAAGGTGGCACATCACTTACGCAAGCAATCGTGGACAGCACATGAGTCATTGTTCAAAACATAGATCTTACAGGCTACTATGGTGAGCGAAGAATCTTACAATCTTACAAAGAAAAGATTGGTGATGAATGTGGTGTTCAATAAGAAGAATCAGCAGAGATGACAAATGTTGGAAGTTTGGCTCTAACTGACTACAGACAACTGGTTTAATATTGAATTAATTGTAGAATTGGTCACTCTTAGGTTTCCTAATTTGAGAAAGAGGTGTGTTTTGAAGTCATTAGTGATTAAGGTATTTTACCTTATAAAATTACAATCATATCCCCTTCAATATTTGTAAAAAATCGTTGGATGTGTTTTAAAATTATTCTACTTGAATTTAAAATTAAATTTTCTGGTTATTTTGTAATTATTTAATCTAAAATGTTAAAAAGCTTTAGGAAAGTAATTACATCACTCATAATTAGAGCATCTCCAATGTAAAACTCTATTTTTTACTCCAAAATGGAGTGACTCCATTTTGGAGTTGGTTTTGCTCCAACCCTACTCCATTTTTGGGTGTAACTCCATTTTGGAGTGGAAAATGAAGTAAAAAATGGAGTCATGAGTAACTTCACTCCATAAATGGAGTAATCCCATTTTTTACTCCATTTTGGAGTGGAAAATGGAGTAGGGTTGGAGCACATTTTACTCCAAACTCCATTTTCAACTCCAAAATGGAGTTTAGTGTAAAAAATGGAGTAGGGTTGGAGATGCTCTTAACTAGGTAACTCACTATATGGTTTATCTCCTAAACTTTCTCACCGCCGCCTTCAGTCTCTGGTCGACACTTCTTCTTAGCCTCCTTCAGCGCCGTATTCAGTGGCGACTTAAAGCTCTGGCGGTTTCACTAAGGTCGGCGGTTTACTCTCCAGTCGGCGTTCTACTTTCTAATCGTCGGTTTACTCTTCACGATACCTCTCTATTACGTTCTAGTTCTTCTCCTTTTGCGATTTCAAATCGGATTTTTGTTGATTTTACTCTCCAATCGGCGATTCTAATTGTTTGTGCGAATTGGGTGTTTAGGTTTCTTATTAGATTGTTTGATTGTTCTTATAGATTGCTCTAAAGATTGTTCTTATGGTTTTTATTGTGCGAATTGGGTGTTTAGGGTTTTTATTTTTCTAAAGATTGTTCTTATTATTGTGATTGTTTGTGCAAGTTGGGTGTTTAGGGTTTTGGTTGTTCATGGTTTTATAGGTTTTTCATTTGTTTCATTTGAGTTTTTATGTTTCTTATAAGCTGGTTTTTATTGTATTATTGTTCATATAGATTGTTCTTATTAGATTCGGGTTCTTATCAATTGTTCCATGCTAATGATTAACGAAAAAAATGATTTAATTTAAGTTAGAGTTTTCCTGAAGGTATTAGTAACGAGAACATGTTGTGATTTATGTTTTTATTCATCTAATTTTTCATTCGAAACAAAAAGTCATCAGTGAGTTAGAGTTCTTATTCATCTTATTTCGTCTAATGCATAAAGGAAATCATGTGGTCATTTCTTATCCATTTGATTTCTTAATGTAATATACAGTCATTTGTCGATTTTTTTTTGTTTTGAACGAAAAATAGGTAGTTGTTAGTATAGAAATCATGTTCAGATTTCTTAGTCATCTGATTTTTGACATATGCATTAGAGTTATTCATCTGATTTTTTATTTATTTCATAGTTTTTTGTTCTTTAATCATTAGTTATTTGATTCATTTATCCCTTGTTTTTGTGTTTTATTACAGTTATTACTATTGACAACAATCTTCCACCAAAATTGTTTGATGTTTCAGAAGTTCCTGAAAATAGCACTATGCATATTTACATGAAGATATAGTATCTCTTAACAATCATCAACCATCTAGATGAACATGAGAAAGTCAGATTTCGTGAAGTTATACGTAATTTGTCAGATTCGGAGTTCAAGAGGGAGCTCATAAGTTGCTTCCCGTTCATCAAAAAAGTAATTTTCCAGGATACTGCAGAAGATTAGTATTGGATGTGTAAGGATACGTAGGTGTAGTTTTCACCTTTTTGTTTATTTTGGTTAAAAGGATGCATTTATCGGGTCTACAACTATGTTTGAACATGTATTATTCTATCAATTTTAGGACGTAATTAACTTTCCAACATTTTTTCACGCTGGACATGTGACTTTTATTGATTTCTTACTACTCTTCACGTCTCCAGATATATTGTTCATGTCTGAAACCGATGAAACATGTAGTTAACTCTTTGTATTCACATGACGAAATCTGACCACATGAACAATATACATTCATATGATCAATAACAAGGATTCATATTCATATGAACACGTATGTATCCATGTGTGTTGTAAACTGATTCATATTCATATGAATATATTTGTGTTCATGTGAACACACGTAAATTGATTCACGAAGAATTAAATTCTCATCAAAAAATTTTCGTACTAATCTTCAAGTCTACTATTCTTGCCAAACACTTAAACATGAACAAAATATAACCACATGAACAAGTCAATTTCATATGAACAATTACATATATATACATTCATATGAATATATATCTGTTCATATGAATTTGTAATAATGAAACAATTGTCTCTCTTAATAACTTACACATATCGACGAGCACAACCTAGTTTCCTTACTGGTTAATGAAGTAGTATATTGTAATAATAGAACATATTTGACTTGCCTTAAATTTCACACGCATGATTGCATTTTTAAATCATGAAAAATGGTAATCTTATTCTATTATTAATTTATTAAGTTGATTGTTTTTGAATTTTTATTACTTAAGGAGGGATAGTATCGACATTTGTTTATTGCTTCCTAATACCCACCCGAATCACTAATTAAACTCACATATCTATCCATTTTCTCTATTTGAAATAAAAATACAATTATTTTGCTAAATCACTCTTTAATCTTGGGTTGTTGTCACATCGCTAATTTAATATATTGTTTAGTAATTTTTAATCGTAATTAGTCCAATTAATTAATTCTAGTTAATTTGAATTGACTAGTTTGGAGAGATTTGTCAATTGTAATTAAACTTTGTGTGCAATTAAATTTACCCGTGAAGTTCATGTGTCAATAGTTTGAACTGTAAGTTTAGGAGAAAAAAAATTAGTAACTCTATTAAAAAAAATTAATACAATTATTCTACTGGTTAGAAATATCTTAATCATTCAATATCTGCATTGAAAACCTAAAATAACATTTTTTCAAAAAATAAATGGCTTTTTTTACAACAAAGAAAAATAGATTAACGACAATTGTAAATTACAGAAGTTCCCAAAGCTGGGAAAGGACCAACAAAGGACGATAAGACATTTGCCTCTCTGGCTGATCGAGCAAACCTATTTGCTATAACATTCCTTGATCTTCCTCAATGAATGAGTTTGAAATGCCGGAAGTACATCTTAACTCGTGTGAAGTCTGCAATCTTTGCTGCGAAAAATTGCCATCCAGTAGGAGTTTCTAAGATTTGAACCAGTTCAGCCGAGTCAGTGCTAAAAATAGAACAATCCTGTCCCAAACGATGGAGACACTTAAGTGACCAGATCAACGCTAAGAATTATGTATGTAAAGGGGATATGGCAGACTGAATGCCTGCATACCCTATCAACTCCGAGCCTCCAATGTTGGAGGACAAGTGCCACCCAATACCGCTTAAAGTGTCTCATGACTTCCGGGAACCATCAAAATAACAAGCTTCAAGAAAGGACAGAGGATCAGGTGAAAGTACCAAAGATTCCAAAGTTGTAGACATAGTACATGATTCGCTGGCAGCATTAACATTTAGCCATTCTTGTGCTTCTTTGATAGAAATATCGATACTATCTGGTGGCTCCCATTTAATGTTTCGGAAGCACCACACATTCCTCGCTTTCCAAATATACCATACTATCCATGGAAAAGATAGGAAAACTTCACGTTCTAGGGATTTCCTTGCCGCACCAGATAAAAGATAGTGCATATTTTAAAATAGATTCTCTGTGGGGAAAACTCCGTCCGATGTTGGAATCGGTGAAAGCGCCCAACATTGTAATGCGGGTGGGCAGGTGAAAAGTCTAAGGTTAATCGATTTTGAAGTATCCCCGCAATGATCACATAAATCATATGGTCTCAACTTTCGTTTGAAAAATTGTGTGTTAACTGCAATTACACCCGAAAGGACTTGCCATAAAAAAATGTTTAAGTTTTGAGGAGGTTAATAATGTCCACACTGACTCCTGCAGTGGTGTAATAGATGGAGGTTCTAGCCAACCTATCGTATGAGTGATCAAAATTAGTTAAACCTAGCTCGTAACCCAATTTTACCGTATACGTGCCTGACTTCGTGTAATGCCAACTAAAACGAACCTGGAGGAGAATGAATGGCTGAATTGCTAAAATAGCCGGTATGTCAGCTTTATTGATCAACTGATTAATTACCGTTAAATTCCAATTAGATGTGTGTTCGATCATCAGATCGAAAACTCTCATATCGGGATCAAAACCCTCTATGGAACTTCGAGTCGCTCGTGGCGGCTCAATTGGTAACCAACGATCTTGCCAAACCTTCGTGTCATGTCTAGATCCGATTACACGTCTTAGACCGTGTGATATCAAAGAATCAGCCTCTTATATACTTCGCCAACCATAAGATGGTCTAGTAGAAATGTTCACCTGGAAAGATGTAGAATTCTTATAGTAACGTTCTTTAAAAACTCGGGCAAAAAAAGACTCCGGATGGGAATACAGTCTCCATAGATGTTTTGCTAACATTGCTTTGTTAAACACTTGTAGGGATCGAAAAAATAATGGCTAAAATGACAGTATTTAATAAACGGAAGGAGCGATATCTACACTAAACAATAATGGATTGGTTGGATACACTTTGGTAATTGTAATCAAAATTCAAATCTTCCTTGATTTTTTACTAAATATGATAACCAAAACTATATAATTTCCAAGGCAACAAATTAATGCTAATTAATATTCAAATCAGTGTTAGTCAATAATGTACCAAATTACAATATGGTATGTTCTCTTTATGGTCTATATATGATATTTTGTACCTTTTTAAGTTATCAAATACAATTACCAACAAAAAAATGGCGTCTAAAGCGATTCCTCTCCTCCTAATCTCACTAATTCTTATTTGTAAGTCTATCTCATCTTCCAAATAGTCGATTCACATCATAGATATAATGAATCAATTTGGTTTTGAATCACTATTGAAATCGTTGTTTCAAGGTTAGGCATGAGAACAATGAGTGTACCTAAAGCCAAAGCCCAAATAAACTATCATAGATGTGTGACTGCAGATGATTGTAAAGACATTCATTGTTTGCTCGGACCAGCTAAGTGTGTACACTTTCGTTGTCAGTGTCCAATTTCACCAGAATCAAGTAGAAAAAGTCTTAACGTAAGACTAACCGAGACGCCATTACCGTGCAAAACAGCAAGTGATTGTGAAGATAAGATTACTTGCGTTTTTGGAAAATTTGTCTGTGAACATTCACAATGTCATTGTGTAGATGGTTAAAAAACTTAGACAATTGAAATGTTTAATGTGGTTCTTTGTGGGATAATCTCAATAAGAAAATCAAATTTTATAAAGAAATACATTTCCGTTGGATATACATACAAAGAACTGTAAGATTATGGTAAGCCAAATTATCCTGGTTGGAACATTGGAAATGTTGTAAATATATGGTACTGATGGATTACCGTTTTTCACTTGAGATTCTCTTTGAAATTATCTAGAGATCGTTTCCCCTAAACAAGTTTCTCTTACATAGCTTCTGCTACTCCATGAATAGATCTTTCCAATTGCATAATTTATTTTCTGTTGCAATCTAGCTAAGCATAAATATTTTGGTAAAAACATACGGAAATTGAGGTCAAACTTGTATATTAAGTTAAACTAACGGTCATAAACATTAAAAGTGTCGGAATAGTAGTCTAAAATGATAGTACAATGCTTTTATTGTGTAATATGTTGCCACAGCTGGGCCCTCTTTAGTTATAATATTCATGTGTTTCTTCTACCAACTCTTTTATCAGATAGATTAGCCTCTCAAAATGATATATATTGCGAGGCTTCAAACTCTAACTCAATCGTCATTTAATTTGTTTCATAGGCAACAAAATTTGTAGCAGGAAATCGAATTACCTTAAAACGATCTTATTTCATTGAAGTAGTTAAGAAATGGAAGCATATATAAAGCTTTTATTATTTTAACAAGTACATAATCCTTCCATACACCAAGGTCCTGGAGAAACATCGCAACGAACACGCTTCCTACAATCTTCCTGCAAGTCACAAGTCCACATCTTACATTTTCCATGATCGCACCATATTCCATCGCATTCATCCCTCGATCCGCACGTTGGTATATATCTTCTTGTTGCATTCGTTACAACCAATATGAACGCACCTACATGTTATTCATATACATGAGATTTAATACTAAAATGTTCAGAATATCTTGCTTTGTTTTAGATATATATTATAAGAGAGATCTATACAAAGAAACACTTACAAGTGACTAGAAAGGAGAAGAAGAAAACTGATGTTGCTCTAGACTCCATTGATCGATTAGAAGATGTGAAATATTTGATGAACGCTTTTGATTAATTATTATTATAGGCGTTTCATCGTTGAAACATTTTTATTTTTTTCTCATTCTTATTAAGCAATTCCAGATCGATATCTTTTTGTTTACTAATTTGCCTTGTATAGATAACGGAAAAGATACACGAGTTAGAAATGATAGACTTGTGTAAGAAAAATATCTTATTTATTAGGTGAAGTTACATTATATATACAAAGCCTTATCGAGCAATTAAGGAAAGTTTATATACTTTTTATGTTCTATATATATACGCCTCTTCAAGATGAATAGTCTTTGGCTAAGCCTATTTTGATACATAGACGAGTGACATGGGCAACATGTAGATGTAGTCATTGTGCTTGAACTTGATTGCGGACTACGATGCTACAGTAGCAGTTTGGATCATAGAATGGATCACTGGTTTGACTGGTCAGAACAGTTTGACAGCACATCGGAGTGGATAATGGCTTGCAAACCGTCATATTAACCGCATGGACAATATATGCCATGTAGTGAGATTTAGTTAATAAGAGACTAATGGGAGTAAAATCAACTTCCATACTTAGGAAAAATGGGGAAAAGTCGAAAAAACTCTGAACTTTCCAATCGCAGAACTTTAAACCCTAAGCACTTAAGTAATCCATTTAAAACATCAACTGTGTGTCGAGTTCTGATTCAAACATATATTTCCGTTGTCTTATCTAAATTAGACATGAGATTAGTCAACCGTTAATTGAGTGTTGACTTTTGTTTGAGGTTAAAATGGCTTAGTCAACATAAAATATATGTTTTAAATGGCTAAATTAAAAAATTGAGTGATTTAAATAGCTCTTTTAAAGTTCTGGGTTTTCGTGTCTAAATTTAAAAGTTCAATTTATTTTTGGCATAAAGTCAAAATATTTTTTGTTGTCAAAAAGTTAAAAAAATTCAAGATTTTTACTTATTTATTTTGTACAAATCTTGTAATTATATTATTGCAAAAATATATTTTAGAATTATGTATATTTTAAATTCAAACTTTTAATTGACTAGAAATATATTTAGACTAATTATACAAAATAAAATAATTACTTAAAATATATTCATTATTCAATCATGTAATGTTATTTAGTTATTTAGTATATATATATATATATATATATTTGAACACCATGAATTATTTAATCTATGTCTTCTCTAACGGACCGAGTTCTGTGTTTTTGTATATTTTTCACCCTCTTTTAACCCATATATTTTTTTAGTCCATTTTGTTCCACTTATGCTATGTAAATTATGGATTCTTAATGCAAACAATTTGTTTACACATAAATGAAACACAAACTATCATCAAAATCTTTCAAAAAAGATAAATAAAGAATTTAATTGTGCTAAGATATAATCATGTATATATATATATATATATATATATATATAATTGTGAAAATTAGTTGAAATAATTATTTTTTTATGATTGATCCAACTGAACTTCTAGTATATTAAGAGTTTGAATTTAAAATCTACATAAATTAAACATAAATTTTTGCATTGATATAATTGCAAGATTTATACACAATAAATAAGTAAAAACTAATGCCAAAAATCTTAAAATTTTCAATTCTATGTCAAAAGAAACATGAATCTTTTCAACTTTATGCAATAAAAACAATATTCAACTTTATGCCATAAAAATATGAACTTTTAAACTTAGAAAAAATAAACCCGAACATTTGAAGAGTATTCCTAAATTTTAAATTTAGCCATTTAAACCACATATTTTATGTTAAATAAGCCATTTTAACCCCAAAAAAGTCAATGTTTAACTTTCGTCAAACTCAGTTAACAGTTGAAAAATTCCATGTCTAATTTGGATGAGTCAACGAAAATATATGTTTAAATCGGAACCTGATAGATAGTTGATGTTTTAAATGGATCACTTAAGAATTCAAGATTTAAAGTTCTACGATTTGAAAGTTTAGAGTTTTTTCAACTTTTTCCCTAGGAAAAAGTAGAGGAGGCTGAGATCCTTTAAAGAGAAATGTCGGAAAGCCATCAAAAAGGCCTATTTCCAATGACTTTGAGATGGAAAAATCCATCGAAACTAGCTTGTTGAAACTCGTATATTCATCAAAACATTCTGACGAATTTACGAAGGCTAATTTCTAACGGATACCCAATGGATGTGTCATCAAAAATCAATAAGAAAAACCACCGAAAAAACCGACGAATTTACGATGATTTTTTTATCGTTATAAACCAATAGGTTTTCGAAGCATTAAAAAATTCAATGGATTTCTGACGTAATATAAAATTTTTATTATTCCAATTATTTTTGTATTTACTATTAATACTACATTAAAATTATAATATACATTAAACTAATTTAAATTCAAATTAAAAAGATCATATATAAAATTTGGAATAATAAAATTTAAATTTAAATTAAATTCAAAATTAAGCTTGAAGTGCTAACAACAAGAAGAATGATTATAACATGCTGAATGAAGACAAACTGTAAAATGGACACAATCTGTTGGACTGATCAGTAGACTAAATGCATATTCATGAGAAGATACGTGTTCAGCGAGGGATAAAGATACAAATGTTGACTTCGAGGCGCAAATCAAGTAAAACATATTTGACGCGATATGCAGATTCATGTAGCATACTCTAATGAGAGGGAAATCTCCCATATGGAAATTTTGATTAATCACTTTATTTTCAAATTTAGAAGCCCCTTCAGCATAAGGTCTTGAAAGGTAAATTGGTGCTTGACATTCAGGGACAATCATTCCATGTGACCCTTTTGGTTAAATTTTGAGAAGTAAAATTTCATGAAAAAATTTTGATTTATTTAGTTGAAATTACAAGGTGATATTAGTACCATTAGACTCAAAATTTCAAGAGTTTTTTATACAACTATAGATTGATACATATGGTACTTGAAATCATAATTCACCATAGATGATTTTCAAACTGTTTTTTCGTATACAACTAGGATAACTAGGACAACTGAGACAATTAGGATAACTAAGATAAATGGTAAAATTATGTGAACTAACTTAAGTGGGATAAATAGTATGATACAATGGAATGTTTTTGATGATATAAAAACTTTTTGTGTTTTACCACATGTCTTCCAAACAAAACAAAGAAAGATGACAAGAGATAAGCTATCTATTGGCTAGTGGAAATTGAAGAAGAAAGTGGACATTTTTTTAATGATAATGTTGAAACTAGTAATAACTTGACAACTTGTATTATGTATTGCTTCAGTTTGATACAACTATGTAACTTTAATAATACTTCATGTAATTGATGTTTTTTTAAAAAACTAGTGACTTGTCCTACAAAAATGTGAAAAATCAATTATTGTAAAAAATAAGAGCTATTAAATTTGTTCTACAATATCGAATTTACATCATAATTTTGTTATAACTCATGCCAGTGTCATTTTAGTGTTATGCAATATATTTTTAAAAAATTAGTTATATCCAACTCAACTTTTGAATCAAAAACCTAATACTAGTAAGCAATATATTTAATATTAAGCACTTCAATAACCAAAATTAGGTAGCTAATACATTTTTGAAAATATATTTATACAAGAACATATTAGATGTTTTTTATTTTATATTCCATGTGGTTTAACTATAAAACTTTAATTAAAACTATAGTTTGACTAGTTTTACAGTTTTATGTCAAAAAAATAACTATGTGGAATGAAGAATAACTGGATAACTAGGTATAACTATGTACAAATATATGAAGAGTTAAATCGAGTTATTCCTAATTACTCTTTTTTGGCGGCGCATGTGTCAGCCATGTCGGCTAGTTGATCCTAGTTATTCTTTTTTGGCGGCGCACGTTTCAGCTTTTTCGGTACATGTGTCAGCTTTGTTGGCTAGTTAATCCTAGTTATACCAAATTTTACATATACTAAATTAAAATCCATACTCATTTTTTAAAAAAATGACAATTTTTCTTTGTAAAAATAAAAAGTATAAAAATTAATAATTTGATATTTAATGATGATTAGGAAATCTAAATTCAAGGAAAAATTCAATTTTAATTTAACAATTGAATTTCATTTATCATTTTAATATATATAATATTCAACTTAATACACCAACTCTTTATTCTAATACTATAACACATAAATATTTTTAAAAAAGTTTTAAGAAATTTAAAAAGTTTTTTGAATTTCTTTTAATGTTTTAGTTTTTAAATATATTTTCATTTTTATTTTTTAACTTCTATTTAAATGATAAATATTGTATTTATTTAGGTAAATTAAATAAATAAATTCTTTCAAATTATATATTTTATCTATTATTATATTGTCGATAGAAATAGATAAAACTGAAAAATAATTTTAGATTATTTAAAAGTATAATATACATATATAAAATTATCATTCAAAATAAATATTTTATAAATAAAACTAATGTAATAGTAAACTTATTGAAAACATAAGTTATTAAACATATTTTTAAAAAACTATAAATGATATTATATGTATTTATTTTAGCAATCTTAACATAAAAATATTAAATAAAATAAGACATATTCAATCAATCAAATAGAAAACTTAAAAATATTGTCGAAACCCAAAATTCAAATATATATTAAATTTTTAAGTTTGTAGCGGAGTGTTAAAACATGTCATTATAAAATGTAAATAACAATTGGTAAATTTTATATGTCAGCCATGCTTTTATAATCTTTTCAAACTATATTTTAATACTTAGTATGTTGGTAAATTTTAGTTTATAAGTTATAGTCAGTGTTTTATTAAAACTTGGAATACTTAAAAAAAATTACTCTTGAAATTAACATGATTAATTTTTATTGGTGAGTAGATTTTATTTATACTTTTTTAGTTTTGTGATATAGTAAGAGGGATGATTTTTCATATTTCTTTCATGGTTACCTATTTATATAGATGTGTAATGTGTAGTTAATATGTTTTAGAAATTAATTAACAAAATTATGAAAAATAAGAATTTTAAGATGATGTTGTGATTTAAGGAAGAGAGAGCAAAAACTATATATATATATATATATATATATATTCTCACAACTCATCAAACATTTGACTCCTTTTAAGGCAACAGAATTGAGTAATAAATAAAAAAAACTGAAATTTAATTACCAAATCTTGAAGAGACTATTAATAGCAAAGACTTCTAAATTCTTAAAATACAGTTAAATATAATAAATAAATGGCATCAAAAATCTCATTCTTCTTCCTCATTGCTCTAGTTATCGCTTGTAAGTCTCTCTAATCGATCTATATAGACTTTTAATTAAGCATACTTGTTGGATCTGAAATTTGAATATGATATATGTTCTGCATTATGTGCAGTGACGGTGAGTATTTCGACAGCGGAAGCTCAAATTTTTCTTCCTTGTTTAACAACGAAGGATTGTGGATACTTACACTGCTAGCGTGAGACACCTCTATATGTAAATAGACAATGCCAATGTAGTGTTTCATCGACTCATCAAGTGAATCTCGACAGCTTAAAGACGACAAATTCTTCTCAGACGTTCAAGTTGATTAGTGATTGTAATCCTCGTATGTGTCTCAGACTCTTATATGTGTGTCGATGGCTTTTGTACTTGTATCTGAGAGTATGAAAGAACACATAAATTAAACCAATTAACAAGCTATCTTAATTACTTCAAACTCTGTTACACGCCTTTTTTCACTTGTAAGGTAAGTTATTCACAAGTACCCTTACATTTTTTACCAGACTTCAAGTTCTCTCGCCAGAAACTGTTAAAAATAGAAAACACAAAACCCAGAAGAATTACAATCTATTTAAAGAAGAATTACAATCTATTTAAAAGACGCGTCGACAGTATCGACACACTTCGAGTGTTTGTTTACAAAAGATTTTAGTTCGTCGAAAGAGTGATGGATCGCCGGAATAAGCTCTGACTTCTCTCTAGGAATTTCTCTTTCTAAAAATCAACCCCTTTCCGCTTCGGGATGATCTTCTATTTATACTCGGCTCGTCATCATTGCGGATAGCTAGCTAGGTCTCCTGTTCATGCGGCGACATAGCTGATAGGACACTGTACGCCGCACCTAAGGGACTGTAAATACACTGTTGGGACGGCTGATATGCGCGTATCGACGCGCCGACGAGGTGGGCTTCTACTTCTTCCTTCTGCTTGTATGCTTGTCTTGATGGACCTAGAGGGTTGAGCCCATATCCTACAATAGTAAAAGCGGCTAAAAGTGCAAGTCTCAATTCTCTACATTTTAGCCTTTTTATATATATAATCCTAACGAGAACAACGATATCCAAAACGTGTGTCTCTCGTAATATCCACAAAAGCAAACTTCCTTTTTTCCAAGTGTTTCCTTTTCCTCAGCTATCACACGCGAATTTCCTTATTTTTTATTCCTTTTGTCAATCTTTTAATCTCTCTTCATCTTAATTTCGGGCTTACTTCAGACTGAACATGTCACATGTTTCCCGCCACGCCAGTCTGTGCAACACCCACTCTGTTCTAATATTTTGTATCTTCAGTCTCCTCATTTTTAGTAAGTTTGATAATCAAACATTCATAAACACAAGCATCCAATCCACATTTCTTCCTAATGACAACCTATTAATAAACTCAAGTAACCAATCTTAAATATATTAAAAGAAAAGTATTAGAAGATTATGTGGCAGTATCACATTTTTTTAAAAAAATTAAATTTATTTTGGAATCTACAATTTTTTGAATTTTGTAATTTGTTTTTTAAGTTTTCAATTTCTATGCATTTATTGTAGTTTTTTGTTCCTTATTAATTGATATTTTTAATGAAAGGTTTCTCGAATAAGGTAAGTTAAATCTCCATTTATATTTTTATTTGTTATTTTTTCTCTAATTTTAATATTTTGTTTTAGTTTTTTGCAAAAAATTAATAAATAAATATGTAAAACTAACAATAAATAATTTTTTAACAGTGTTATGATTTAAAATTTTAAAATTATACATATATTACTTCATTTATTTAAAAAATATAATTGTGTATAAGAAATCTCACATGGTAGGAAAGTAAGAGTAATAATCTAAAATTATATTATAAAAATTTGAATACATTAGAGTACAATACTAAAAATTCTGATTTATAGACATCTTTGGTTTAATTCAGTTTTTTAGGTAAATTGAATAATTAAAAAATATATAAGAAAGAACTTAAATATTTTAAGGCAAAATTTAAACGTAATAAATAATTCATAAAAATTGAAAAATATCGTAAGTATTTTGATTTTATTTTTCTCAAATATCTTAAGTACTTAAAATAATTTTATTAGCAAATTTGATGAATTTAACTTGAAAATTTTAAACACGAAAAAAATAATCTAATTTAAATTTGTTATGATTAAAAAAAATTTACTTTATTATATTATTATAATTAAATTTAAATTATATCGTTGGTCTAAATTTAAATTATAAATAAATATTTTTAAAGTAATACAATAACAATTTGATTTTTTAATTATTAAACAGATTTGGTGTATAACACGGGGAACCATCTGGTGCTAGTGAAAGGGAAAATCATGTTCAAATAACAGCCATAACTTTAAGGATTGAAAAACACAATTAGCTAAGCAAACAGGGAGCCAAAGATATAAGCAAAAACAAGGGAATGGTTCCCCTTGAACATCACACTTTCTAGACATATCTTTCATATTTTGATATTGTTCTCCTCAACTTCATTGCACAACTCAGTCGAAAATAGCAACCAAAGACAAACACCAAAATGAGAAAGAACTTACCTGTATCGAGTACATATTGTAACACTCGAATTTCTTGTTGAATGGCCTGACAATAACGCAGAAGGTCATTGTTTCCCTATAAAGTGCCAACCCGGAGTTCCATGCGGTAGATGGAAACTTTAACAACAAGATCCCCCATAAATAAGACGTACATGATGCTAAGTTTTCATAGTGCCGAATACAATTGAAGAAAATGTCAGGAAGAAATAAGATGTTGGATTATAACCCCAAGCAATGACTTGAGAGTATACCACTCGATCATAATTAAATGTAATGTAAAGTGTAGTGAGGACTCATGTATTTGGAGTTCTTCGTGGGAAACAAGTTGTAGCATCAGAGAGCAGAGAATTGATTTAGAGATCTGACCTAGTATAGATGAGTAAGTGCCTTTGCTTGCGGGAGTATTGTCTTAGGGGCTTATGAACATATCGAATCTGAAATTAATGCATGTTTGAATCATCTAAATACGGCGGGATTTTATCTTTGGTGATTTAAATATAGAGATCTAATACTTCGGGAGAAGATTAGTCCATTGTTGTCTTTTGAGTTGAGAACTATTTTCAAAGAAAATCATGCATGTTAACCTTGACTTTTAACCTGAATACATGTGGAATTCCCTATTGCCTAGCACTTTCGTTATTTGCTTTATAACCGTTTTTAATTTATCGTTATTGCCATATTCTAATCACAACCAATATTTTATCTGTTCTTAGCTTAATTCGATTTTAAACTGAGAGTCGAACATTCTTGGTCTCTGTGGATTTGATCCCTCTTATACTGCTGCGTTTACTATGCACTTATAGTATATATTTGGGTTAAAACTTGAGTGTATCAAGCTTTCTTTCTTCTTGATTTTGTTATCACAAGTGCATGACCAGAAGAACTGACAAATCCAAGGACTTGCTAAACCTTAGGAACGCAAAACTCTCGAAGTTAGAACGCTCAAACTCAATGGCTGACAACGTTATTCCCAACAATCGTCCAGCCCATAATCACCCTCTGGTAGGTGACTTCAACAATCCCCACACATTATTTGCTAACAAGAATGTCATTCGTCCTAACACACTCTTCACTATGGTTAGGAAGAACCAATTCCATGGGTTAGCTTCTGAACATCCCATTGATCATGTCGACAGCTTTGAAGATATCTTCAACACTATTCGACTCAATGGAGTTTCGAATGAATACTTATATTGCACCTTGTTTACTCATTCTCTAGCTGATAAGGCACTCAGATGATTAAAGTCTCTTCCAGCAAACTCTATTCAGACTTGGGATGAATGTAGATTCAAGTTTCTCAGCCACTTCTACACCACCAACATGACTAATTCTCTGCGAAATATGATCTCTTAGTTTCAGCAAATACCTGTAGAGTCCTTCTATGAATTACGGGAAAGATTCAAAGAGTACCTTCGTGATTGTCCTCACCATGGGTTCTCTGAGTTGAATCTGCTCAACATCTTTTACAGGGGTGTAGACCATCAGCATCGACTCTCTTTGGATACTGTTAGCAATGGAAATTTCATGACCAAATCTATTGGTGATGCCTATCAACTTATAGAGAACTTAGCTGCAATCAACAGTAACCATTGCCGAGATTATGATAGAAGGATGAAGGTAACTACTTCTGACAACTCTAAAATCTCATAACTGAAAGGAAAAGTTTAAGAAATAAAAGGGCTGTTCACTCAGCTTCTCGAGAATCAAAACCAGAAATATGTCAGCTTTGCTGAAAGTGCAGAAGCATCTTGTTTTGCTTTTCAAGATCAAGATAATGAAGTTGTTGCAGAGGAAATGAGCTATATCAATAGCCAAGGTCAGAGAATTTTCAATCAAGGCTTTAATCCAGGGTTCAACAAGGCTAATCTCTCAAGGAGAAGCGCTAATATAGCGAACCACCAAGACCAAGTGTACCCACCTCAACACCAAAATTTTGTGCAGAATTCCAACTTAGGTGGTTTTCAAACAACCTCTCAGTCTGGGTTTCAACAAGCACCTCCAGCACAAGTTCAATAAGAGAACAAGATGGAAGCCATGCTCCAAAAGATACCAGAAGGTCAGCAACAACCTGAAAGGAACCTAAATGTTAAGATGGATCGTATGTACAATGATTTGAACCAAAAATTTGAAGCATTTTCTACTCATGTCAAGCATTTGGATACTCAAGTAGCTCAGACTTCAGAAGTTGTGAAAAAACAAGCTGGTGTTCTCCCTAGGAAAGTTGAAGACAAGCTAAAGGGCTACTGTAAATCAATAACCTCGGATTTGGTTGCGAAAATTGATGAATCAGAAAAATTAATGTTTTAAAAAAGTTGCAGAAGATGAGATCGATCGATCCCTTGACACAGGAAAGTCTAGAAAGTTTAGATCGATTAATCCATATACCTAGATCGATCAATCCATATGAAACATGAGCATCTGAAGAAAGAGATCGATCGATCCATCAGTCTGAAACTCAAAAAAAGAAGAGATTGATCGATCCCATCAAGGATTGATCGATCCCATCAAGGATCGATCGATCCCTCCTCACAGACTGTAGCAATTTCAAAAGTAAGTTTATAAACCAAAGATTCCTTACCTGGTTGAGCCCAGAAAGTCCAGAACTGACCTTGAGGATATTAAGATGATAGGTAAGCCACCAAATCCACCAATAATACTTCAAAAGGTGCAAGATCCTAAGGAATTTTTAGTTCCTTGTTTGATCAATGACGTGGAATTCAAGGACTCACTTTGCGATACAGGTGATAATGTGAGTGTCATGTCAAAGGCGGTTGCAGAGAAATTGGGAATCTCAGGTATTAAACCATCTAAGACGCCCTTTGAGCTTGTTGATGATTCCACTATAACTTCTACTGGAATCATATCTGATCTGCTGGTACAAGTTGGAAGGTGTTTAGTTCCTGTTGATTTTCATATCTTGGAGATGAATGGAAACTCATATATACCACTAGTTTTTGGTAGACCTTTCCTAGCATCTGTAGGAGTTGTAGTTGATATGCCTAACCATCGTATCTCCCTTACCAAAGTCAAGAAGAGGTATTTTTACCCAGCAGTCTAATAACTCTGAATTTTCATGGATTTTACATATCATTTAGCATCAATTATGAGGTCTTTAGGTGTGCATACATCACATTTATAGTTGATTTTAGTGAATTTGTGATTTTTAGGACTTTTGCATTATAATTTGCATATGCACGCAATATGGAGATTTTTCAGGACTTTCAGGAGTTTTCGGGAAGGATTTGTGAGATTTCAGAAAAAGCAGCACTTAACATTGAATGGAGTAGCACTTAGCATGGAATGGATTGGATCTATCTTAAGACCAAAATTGGATCTATCTCACTACAGCTGGATCGATCTCACGGCCTTATCTAGATTGATCTCAGATCGATCCCAGCAACACCTCAATCCCAGCAATATTTCAGATCGATCCCATCTCTGCACAGATCGATCTCAGATCGATCCCAGCAACACTTTAGATCGATCCTATCTCAGCACGGATCGATCTCCACACTCACCTGGATCGNTATCTCTCTATCTCTCTCTCTCTCTCTCTCTCTCTCTCTCTCTCTCTCTCTCTCTCTCTCTCTCTCTCTCTCTCTTTCTCTCTCTTTCTCTCTCTTTCAAGGAAATTTTGTGAAGTCTCAATCAAAGCTAAGGAAGTGCATGGAATTGAAGAAAGACTAAGAAGGAAGCAAAGATTGATCTATCACAACCTGAAGACTAGATCGATCCCGCACTCAAACCAGATCGATCCCACACTTGTCTGGATCGATCTCAGACACTTAACTTTACGATCTATCTCACTCTCAAACGTACCATACCTTGTATCGATCTTAATGCTTACATCCAAGCTCCCAACACTTCAGATCGATCACGCACTAGCTCAAGCTCCAACCCGACCAACTCAAATTCGAATATCACCTGAACCAAGGCCCAAGATCCAAGACAATGATTAGCTTTTGTCTTTAGTGCGAATTAGGGCTTTTCTCTGAACATTATAAAAGGCCTAATTCGCCTCCCTTTGAGAAAAGCTTAGTTTTTCTTTCCTTTTTAGGTTTTAGTCTTAGGTTTTCATCTTCTTTGTTGTGTGTGGGCGCGTAAATCGACTCGGGATGATTTACCGTACCCGAGTCGGCCCGTGAAGCTGGCACAACGGCTATACACGGCGAGTCACGGCATAGCTTCGGAAAGTGATCATGACGATTACGAACGGCAGGTCGCGATGGAGCTCCGGAGAGTCGACACGACGACTGCACACGGTGAGCGGAGACAGCTCTCTGCTCGCGGAGTGCACGGTGAGTGGAGACAGCCCTCTGCTCGTGGAGTGCGTGGTGAGCGGAGAGGTGCACAGTGAGCGGGGACAGCTCTCTGCTTGCAGAATGCACGGTGAGTGGAGATAGCCCTCTGCTCGCAGGGTGCGCGGCGAGCGGTGACAGCCCTCTGCTCGTGGGGTGCGCGGTGAGTGGAGAGGTGCACGGTGAGCGGAGACAGCCCTCTGCTCGCGGGGTGCACGGAGAGCGGAGACAGTTCTCTACTCGCGGGAATCACTCGGTGCGCAGCAATCCACTTAAGGCCCATGAACAAGGGAAATGGATAATGGGCTGGAAAAGCCCATCACAAGCAGAGCCTCGCGCAGTCCGTCTTNAAAGCCCATCACGAGCGGAGCCCCACGCGGACTGTCTCGACATGTTAAGAAGTGAATAAACGGGCCGGCGAAGTCCCTCACGGGTAGAGCATCGTGTGGGCTATCTCAGCTCCCTAGGAGGCCCAGCCTGCGGAGTCTCTATGGAAGCGACGAGAGCAGACCGGGTAGGGGGTTACGAGAAATTTGAAAGGAGTAACGTCAAATCAAGGGCACTAAAGAGGCATTAAGTGCGAGAGATAGAGCAGCGAGCCTGGGGGGAGGAGTATAAAGAGGCTAGGTAGAGGTCCGGAGCGAGGACCGAAAAACTTCTGGTAAACTTTAGTATTCTTGAGAGTAGACTTGTAACACTTAAGAGAATATTGTAATTGAATACATTTTTTAATAAAGTTATCTTTTATTTACATTTGTTTCATTCGAATTGGGTGTGAGGGATATCTTGCTCTCACATTTTGGCGCCATCAATGGGGACTCGAAGAAATTTCTGAAGAAGTCACCCTACCTAGCAAGAAGAGATGGATCCACCAGTGAACAACCCAGCTGTCGATGCTCTAGCAGAGGTGAAGACTCTGCTCGCTACCCTGGTGAGCTCTGTCGAAAGACAAAAAGAGTCAAGTGATGCACTCACCGCTCGTTTCAACAGTCACGAAGAGAACGGGACAACCCAGTTGGCGACCTTCGCGAGTGCCCAGACTGAAATGGAGGTGCAATTGGGAGCGCGGAGGAATCTGCCCCCGCCATTAACGAAGACGGACTTCCCAGGTGGGGATCCTACTGGGGCAGGAGGCTCCGCGAGCCAGAGCCAGCCGGGACCTCAGGGTTTCATTCTTGGCGGGAACAATTCTGATCCCCCGGAGAACTCTCAGGGGGGAGGTGATTCTATTCCCCCATGTGGAAACGATGTTTTGAACACACTGGGTTCTGCTCGGGAACGACTAATAACACCGGTGAGCTTCCTCCTTGCCAGGGTGCAGGAGACTACGAGAGCTTACATCGGTCGATCGACAAGACGCATGCTGAATTGCTCGCTATGACATCAAAGGTTCACCGCGCGTCGAGCGCGGCACCTGAGATTGACCGCGTCATCGCGGAGACGGAGAGAAATCCGTTCACTCCATGCATCGCGGAGGCTAGGATAAGAGAGACCGGGAAGCTCAGACTTCCCCTCTATGAAGGAAAATCCGACCCAAAGGCGCACATGACCGCCTTTCGGATTGCAGTAACCTGCGCTCACTTCAGTGAGGAAGAGAAGAACGCGGGGTACTACAGATTTTTTGTTGAGAACCTTACAGGGTCCGCTCTGGAGTGGTTCTCACAACTCGAATCCGGATCAATCGATAGCTTCACCCAACTATAAGTGGCGTTCGTGAAGCACTACTCCATTTTCATGGATAAGGGTGCTTCAGATGCTGACCTATAGACAGTGACTCAAGGTCCAGTGGAGCCTCTGAGAAAGTTCATTGAACGTTTCAAGGC